>SNQJ01S0007553.1:196157-225327 GCA_010110895.2 Picea sitchensis
GGGAGTGTCGATGACTACAGCCAAGACAGAGTTTGAGTACTTCCATGCGAGACTTGGCCTGATGGAGAATGTCTCCCTAGCTGAGAGGGAGTGTTGATGATTACAGCTGCGTGAGACATCCTCCAGGATACAGACCTGAGAGACAGACCCTGAGATGGGTGTGTGGTTCCTACCTGAGACAGAACTGGAACGTTGTGTTGGCCTCCTCCTTACAGAGCGTTGAGATGAACTCCAAATGATTCTCATGTGCAACGCGGTGAGAAAGAAGATTTGTTGAGTTGGATTTGCATGTGGTTGAGCACAGGTGAATGTGTGAAATCCCATGAGTTGGGTGCATCGTTCTGAGACAGAGATGAAACGATGTATTATCCTCCTTTGAGAAGAGAGTTGAGATGATGAACTCCAAATGACTCTCTTGTGTAATGCAGTGAGAAAGAAGATATGTTGAATTATTGTGCCTATGGATGAGCACAGGTGAAAATGATCATAGTGGCTTAGCACTAATGAGTGTGGTTCTCCTATGAGACGCAGTGAGATAGAGAGACATCCTTATGGATGAGCACAGATGGATGTGCCCCTAGTGGTTGAGCACTAGTGGGTGTATAACATCTCTTGCTATATTTTTCAAGAGTCAGACTTACATGTGACCCTAATTGTTATGTAAATGGTACAGGTTAACCCCACCTTAATATAAAAGATAATTAATATGGTAATTATTAATTATATTATAAGTTATTGAGGTCGGCCCTGTTGTGCGAATAGACACTTTTGTTGACAGGCTCAGTCTAATATAAATAAAGGTAAATTCTCCATTGAGGAATCATATCACAAGTGTGAGTTTGGAAATTTCAGCAAACACTTATACTTGGGAAAAGTGTGCACCTCTCTTGGGCGCTAGGTTTCTAGGGTTTGTGAGCACCCTTTTGTGTGCTAGGTGTTTATGGTGGTGGAGGTCTTTCTCTTGAAGAATATAGCAAATGATTGGTTGGGTTTTCTTCCCTTGTTAAGAAGGATTTCCCATGATACTTCTTGTGTACTTGTGCATGGTGTTTCCTCTTGTGATCTTGGTTGTTGCAACAAAATGTCTATGGTTTAAGTAAAATGCTAAAATGGAATGAACTTCTTGCTTAAGCCTAGCTTATTGAAAAATCAACAAATCATTTGTTGTATTCTCAAGAGAAGATCTCCCAACCATAAACCCTAATGCACACAAGAGTGTGCTTCTACAACCTTGAAACTAGCGCCCAAGAGAGGTGTGCACTTCAGTCTTAAAGGTAGGTCTGAAATTTCCAAATGACAAGTGAAGTGTGTGTTTCCTCGATGGGGAAATCACCTTTATTTATAGAAGACCAGACACATCAATAGGTGTGTCTATTGGCACAACACGGCCGACCTCAATAACTCAGAAATATAATTAATTATTACAATAAACATCAATTATCTTTCACATATGGTGGGGCAGACTTGCACCCTTTACATCATAATTAGGGTTACAAGTAAATCTTACACTTAGACAATATAGCAAGGGGTCCACACGTCCACTAGTGCTCAGCCACTAGGGACGCGTCCACCTATGCTCAGCCACAGGGACGTCATACTCAACAGATCTCTATCTCAGCTGAGTCCACAAGAGAATCATCTAGAGTAACATCTCAAGCCTGACTCAACTGAGTCACGGGAGTAGAAAGACAGGAGACCACATCGACTCAACTCTCACACAGAAGAGAATGATACACCCATCACATGGGCACAACTCATCTCAGTCCAGAGGAGAACGATACACCCCACCACATAGGCATACCCAACACTGGGCTCTCTCATAGGCCGACTCAACTCAGTCACAGAGGAGAACATATCCTGGAGAATGTCACATGACGTTGCAATCATCAACAACACATAAGTCTCAAGCATTTGAAACATTTAAATACTTTCATGTCTAGATTGGAAATGAAACGCAATCTAGAATTAGTTGTCTTTGTACTGTTAACGGAAGGGAATATACTTGTAAAGAATTTGAAACCTATCTTTGTCAACATGAAATCAAACAACAAACCATTGTTTCATACAATCCTTAGCATAATGGTGTAGCAAAAAGAATGAACTTGACACTCTTGGACATGGTATGTTCAATACTATTTTTCAATAATGTGAAGTTGATGTTTTGCGTTGATGCAGTTCTATGTGCAATATATATGAGAAATAGAGGTCCATCTCATGCTCTTGGGAACAAGACTCCTTGTGAAATGTGGAATTGTCGCATTCCTTAGGTAAGGCTTCTCGAGGTTTTTGGTTCCACATGTTATGACTTAATTCCAAAGGAGCAACGAAACAAGTTTAGTGCAAGGAGTCGAAAGTGCATCTTCTTGGAGTACTCAAATACCACTAAGGGATATCGTCTTTGTGATAAAGTAAATAAGAAGTTCATTCTTTCCAGAGATGTGATTTTCTTGAATCCACCAAGAATGACAAGATTGTTGAGTGACAGCTTGATTATCTAGATAAATTCACCCATGTAAAGACATATCATGAGTTTGATGATAAGATTCCACATCTTGAAGGGAGGATCCCTATCTTGGATCAATCTCTGGAATGTCCTTTTGAAGTGTCATCTCCCCCTCACAAAGAAGATCTAACCACTTCATCAGAAAAAAGAGTTCAACCTTGATGGTAATGCAGCACCATCTCAATCAATGGAGCAACATGGACCATCACATAAAGGTCCACCAAAGTGGCTCCTAAAGACACTTAAAAGTGTTCATCCTGATGAAGTTGGAAAGACAAGAACCAAAAGTTCTACAAGACAAGATGGAGTTGATGTAGATAATCCAGATTCAAGTGATGTAAATGATATGGATGTTTCATTTGATTGTGAATTAAATTTATCTACTAACATTGAACCAAATTCCTTTGAAGAAGTTGTTTCTCGTGATGAGTGGAAAGAAGTCATGTAGGAGTATGATGCTCTCATCAAGAATGGGACATGAACGTTGGTGGATCCTCCATTTGAAGCCAGACCAATTGGTTGTGGGTGGGTCTACAAGAACAATACAAATCAGATGGCTCACTTGACAAGCGTAAGCCAAGGCTTGTGGTGAAAGGATATGCACATAAAGAAGGCATAGACTATAAGGAGATTTTTTCCCCAAAGCAAAATGGGCTATAATTCATGCATGGTTTTCTTTGTCTGCACATAATAGGCGGAAGATTCATCACTTGGATGTGAAGACAACCTTCTTGAATGAAGACTTGAAAGAGAATGTTTACATGTCTCAACTAGAAGAATTTGTTGTGAAAGGTCGAGAACATAAGGTATGTAAGTTCATCAAGTCTTTGTATGGCCTAAAGCAAGCACATTGTGCATAGTATGAAAAGTTAATTGAACATCTTTTGAAGATCAATTTTAAGCATTTTAATATTGATTATGCAACTTTATTTGTCAAAAAAGTTGGCAAAATTATTGTATATATTGTGGTAAATGTAGATGATCTATTGATAGCAGCGAACAATGAAGCATATATTGCATCCATAAATAAATAATTGAAGAAGGGTTTTGAGATGACAAACATGGGATATCTTCACTACTACCTGAGTATTGAAGTAACTTAGAATCCAAAGCACGTACTCATCTCCCAAAAGAAATAGATTGGAGAGTTGTTAAACAAATTTGGCATGGTCTATTGAAATCCTCTCCACTCCAATGGAACAAAATTTGACACTAACATCAAAAGAAGGGAATGAATTTGAAAATGCAACTAACTAAATATAGACAACTTGTGGGGAGTCTTATCTAACTTACTTCCAACAAACCAGACATTTCATTTGCAGTTGGAATCCTTTCTAGGCTCATGCAAAAAAACCTTGTGAAGGACATCAATGTGTTGCAAAGAGAGTTCTAAAGTACTTGAAAGGTACTCAAGACTTTGGGCTCAAATACTCTAAGGTGGATGACTTCAAACTACTTGGACATACAAATTCGGAGTTTGATGGGGTTAAGGTGAATGGAGTGTCTAATTCAGGATATCGCACGAGTCTTGGATCAATTGTTATCTCTTGGAGATCACACAAACAGTCTGTTCCAATAGATTCCACTACGGAGACAAAACATGTGGTTACTATAGAGGCGACAAAGGAGATTCTATGGCTCAGGAAGATACTAGAGGATTTGCAAGAGAAACAAGTGAATGCTACTCAACTTTAGATTGATAACACTTATGTAATCAAGTTGGCCAAGAATCCTAGATTCCATGATCAAACCAAGCACATCAACATGAAGTACCAGCTTATTCGACATCATGTAGAAACCAAGACCATTCAACTAATACATTGTTCCAAAAGCGAGCAACTTGTAGTCATCTTCACCAAAACGCTTATTAATATTAATAGTTGTAAATATTAATTTAGGGAAATATGAAAAGTCATAGGTGAATGTCAAGAGTCATCGAACCTTTTGGAGGATGAAACCAGGATTCACCTCAATGTAGTTATGTATGACTCACGTTAATAAAAAAAAATCAATGAGTGGAGTTATTCAATCCTCAACCTGTCATGCATGAATTTATTTCTGGTATGCTTCTTTAGCATACAAAAATTCCTAATTTTAACACGCTGAAATGATTAGGTCAAGGAATCATGATAATCATGGCTAACCAAAAGAAACCACCATATTACCAACCTGTCATGCATGAATTTATTTCAGGTATGCTTGTTTAGCATACAAAAATTCCTAATTTTAATGAGCCGAAATGATTAGGTCAAGGAATCATGATAATCATAGCTAACCAACATAAACCACCATATTAACTATCAGTGCATACAATTAACAAAATAATCCTACTTAATGAAAAGAAAAAATAAACTATATAACGTTTTTGTGTGAGGAAGTGAGAAACTTGTGCCCAAGTAAATAAATATTGTTTACCACAAATTAACATAAATGGTATGGCTACTATTTGCATGGGATAACAGTTACCCAAAAAAATTAACTATTATCTACACAAGATGAGCCTTGTACAAAAAAAAATGATTTTATTAACAAAGTTCTTGCCCCCTAACCAAGAGAAAAACAAGGAGAATCGCCAACAATGTGCAATGGTCATAACAACTTCTAATATCATAGTTTGTCGTGTGATAGCAAATAACTATAACAAAGTTTCCATTGGATGATCCAAAATGGATCACTATGTAATGCCATCTATTTTCATATTCTTTGAGTGGAAAGATTGGAGCTATTAACTTACATGACCATTTTTGGGGAAGGGTCTTTTTTGGTGATTTGGGGTACTAAAACTTCTAGAGCCTCTTTGAGGCATTAAGCGGTCAATTTTGGGATAAAAAATGTGTGGACAAATCTCACAACCCTTTGATGATGTTATACACATCGATAGCTTTCCATTGACACAAAGATCACCTCAATCAAAGTTTAGATGAGAATGGTATGCCTTTGCAAGTTGACCTATGCTTTTGGCCACCATGGCACTAAGTGGATACTACGTCAACTCCTAGTACTCACATGTGGTGCTAATCACGTGTTGAATTTCTAGAAGATTCTAGTGGGTCCAAAACCTTAACCCTAACCCTAAGAAAGAGTTAAGGCATGTAAAAAACCCTAGAAGACTCTTAAGTCATGTTAAACACTAGGCCACTAGGAGGGGAAGGGATTCCATTCTTATTCTATTGATTCATTTTTCTATAGTTGAGCAGAGCAAGGGAGACGGATGATGGAGCAGAGCATAGAAAGTAGAAGACCCTGTAGCAACAAAACAAGGCACAATGTCCATGGCAACTCCATAGCGAGTTCACCTTTCTTTGTATTTGCATTTCATATCTGCGAAAAAAACAAGGCATATTCCTCACCTTCTACCTAGGTTTTCCCCTATTGAGAGGGTACATCTTGTGTTCATTGTGTGGATGGTGTAATATTTGTTTTAACTTCTTTTATTTCAGTCTCAAGCTTATTTCAGTGTTTGAGCACTAAGCTAGTAATATTAAATCTTGGTCCCAAGTAAAACAGTACATAACAAAAAGTTTGCAGAAACTTGTAAGCTCTATTGTGACAAATTGTTCCAGTGGAATATCCACGACATCTTGCAGATCATTTCTCATTTTGATCATGTTGCCATTGAAGATTTGCTTTGCCCTGTTGAAAAATGTATAGCATCACAGTAAGCTTCAAACAGTTTCAAGATAACTTCACCAAAGTTTCAGAAAATATCACCAGTTAAACGAATCAACCAAACAACATTGATCGTACAAACCACCTCTCACCTGAAGAAGGTGCACCCTGACATCCAGCCTCTCACCTGAAATTCTTTACTCATCCATTCATTTATATTTTATGCCATAACTACGAAACTGGACTAGTCAGTGTCAATGTTTACTGCGAACTGCAATTTGCCACTTTACCTTGAGGTGGTTAAGTATCTCATTGGTGTGCAGTACATACAAAATCCTGCTCCCATTAATTGATTGAGAATAAACATATAGATCTAGCTACACATAAATACTGTTTACACCCGGATTAAAATGATATATAATTGAGGCGGGCCAACCATAGAGAATTTCCAGAAACCCATATTATTCTCTACTGATGCAATGAAACACATTCAAATTACTGGGACTTGAAAGATCTGCAGGAAAAAAACTCAAGAATTGGTATCGTGCAGTAAGGAAAATTGAATGCCTTCTCAAACATTAGGAGTAAGCACCTTCTAGAAGAAATATACAAAAGTCACATTGCGATTTTGGCAAAGCTAGGCTTAGATATGTTGCAACAATGTTGATGCATGTATAATGCTTTGAACCACAGTTACACAAAAGTCAAATTCTGTTTTTTACATTGAAATGACATGATAATAACTTTGCTTACACATGTGTATAGAATACAATGGCAGTTGCTATTAGCTGCTTTTACTATATCTTTGGGTGACACAACCTTCAACCCCCAGGTATTCTCCAACGGGGATTTTGAACTTGTCAGATCATTCCAGTAACAAATCAAAATACATTGCCGCCAAATAGTTACAAAAGCTCTGGAGCTACAAAATTTACTGTTAAAGTTCTACAGATGAATTTTGAATCTACTCAATAATAGAGGACCCCGTATAGATATACTTCTACTGTCTACTTCCGCCTCTTGTACCTGTACAAATGAGATAAATTATATTTGTCAGAAGTGAGCTCTTAGACTCTAACCATAATTTAAGAAACTCTCAATGTGATCTGTACACACATCACTGAAATCAAGGTCACAACACAAGTATGGCGGTGCAAACTTGTTAGAATTTTAGGGAAAATGAAAGCAGTAATATCCTTTTAAATTTGATCACTACTGTAAATAAAGATCAGCACTTAAAACAAAAATTCTGAAGTAGATTAAGCACAAAAAATATAAATCTGAACATGCTAAGGAGAACCAATCTTTAACTAGGACTGATCATGAACAGAAGAAAACATTTCTGAATATTAACTTGAAATAGATGCAGATGTAAACATTAACAAAAGAAGATCTGAACTTTACCTTAGCAAAAAAAATTAATAGGAGTACCTGATGTGTAGCTGTCCTCTTTATGCTCAGAAAAGCTATGAAGGTCATGGATCAAACCCTCAACGGTTTGATCTCATCATGATCTTTAAGTGAACAGTTTGCCAAGAAGAACTCAAGAATAATCAGCAAGAGTAAGACTGATATCAAGACCCAAAGACCAAAAACTCACTGCTGAAGCAAACCCCAAACAGCCAAACAAAATTGTGAAAACAAAGAGGGCTGATATACCAAGTAGACACCCTAAGATTGAAGCTTAGGGCTGTCCTATCAGTCCCTAGAAGGCTGAGATAACTATGGCACAAGGTAAAGAGGAGAAGCAGCCAAGTGAGGGAGGACGGAAGTCAAGGGAGAGAGGATGGCAGCCAAGGGAGAGCTGGCAGTAGCTTGAAGTAGAGAAAAGAGGGGCCGTGGCAGCCTTCACCAGCAAACAGAAGTAGGCCGAACTTTACATCAGCACAAGGATGCCTCAAATCAGCAAGAAGAGACTCACATCCAAGCAGCAGAATTCTACACCAGCAATATACCAAAACCCCAAGGAGGCCGCACCCTTAAAATCAAAGAGAAAGTCCACCACCAAACAAAAGACCAAACTGAGGTAGCCGCAGCAGATCAGACCAAGAGATGAGTGTGTGGAATGAATGAACAAAGAGGCCATGCCAACCAGTAAAAGAAGAGATGCCTTCAAGGAGGCCACACCCAAAACACACCTTCAATCAAAAACTGAACTGAACGAGGTCGTACCAAACATTTCAGACCAAGAGAAGTGCAGGTGTAAAATTGTATATGAGAGTGAGGGGTGAGGTTCCTTTTATAGTAGGAGGGGTTAGGGTTAGGTTTAATTAAAACCCTAATAATTAAAAAAAATATTTAATAATTAATTAATATTTTTAATTAATTAAAATATTAATTAACAGTCAATTAAGTCAAAGTAACTAAAGATGACCAACACCACATTAAACAAGAAGGGGAACAAGGCTCAAGCAAGGGAAGGCTACAAGACAAAGTCAAAGGGGTCTTCTTCAAGGGAAAACTGTCCACATAAGTCTCATGATAACTTATAAGCTTTTATCATCCCTGCATAAGAGGAAACATCAATGATGTGGTCATGTCCATCTTCGTAGCTGCTCCTAGGTCTCATGGACCATCCTGGGAGAGAAGAAGAAGATCACACATCATCACATCTTGGTACACAACCAAGTGTTAATATTATATTATTATGGTAGCTGCGGGAGGTATTTACCTCCACGTGTGAACCTGACGAGAATAGAAGACTCCAGAAAGCAAGAGAAAACCCTAATNAAGATCATATGACAGTAGATGAAGACTACTGTGGTGGATATGTTCCACTATTTGTGAGGCAGATATTCTTTCAGAGCTCACAAATGTGAGTGAAAGATTGGCCAAGATGATTCAGTTTATATCATAACATTGTTTCTGTGCAGGATGCTATCAGATGTTTGTTATGAAGACTGTATGACAGTAGATGAAGACTATTGTGGTGGATATGTTCCACTGTTCGCAACTATACATTGTTGATCAAGTACTTGTGTGTTACTTGGTGTGGTAGTGTACCACTGGATTGTAGTTATATACTACTATGGATAGACACAGTTGTGTTCTATCTTCATTCTAATTGCCTTGAAGACTATCAACAGTTTATTAGAGATCATCATTATCCAGAAGAATGATGAACAAAGATTTTCCATACGGAAAATCTCTGTTCAGAGCATTTACTCTTCTAGATTATAAGAATGGCTCTTGTATCACTCTATGGCGTGAGTGACTTATCCAGCATCATGTCTAATTACTCAGATGAAGTATGGTTTCGAGAGATGATGCAGCTAATGGTGATGGTGATGCTCATGATCTAGTCATGAGATAGTCTAAACGACTATATTGATCCTACCGGGTAAATGGTATGTTTTTGTGCTCAAGACCATTACCTGTAATACCTCCCTAGCTAGGAGGGAGTCTTAATAATATGGTAGTTGCGGGAGGTATTTACCTCCACGTGTGAACCTGACGAGAATAGAAGACTCTGGAAAGCAAGAGAAACCCCTAATGAGTTGGCTAATAACCCTAGAAGTCTTGTCGGCTCAAGAATATAATTTATATTAGGTTATTAGCCTCCAAGAGAAGAAGTGGGCTAGAAATAATAATAATATACTGAACAGACATAACGTATTGTAGTTTTGGTCCACTTTATTAATTCTTCTACTTGCATAGTAAATTGGGCATTCCAATTTGCTTGAGCCCTCTTGTACAAGTGTGAAGTTGAACCCAATCACATACAAAGAAACATCAACATGAATGTGAAACCCCTTCACTCAGGCTAAAAAATGGGGCACTAATTAGTTGATACTCAAGGTCTTCAGAGGCTTGTTCCTTTTCTCCACATTAAAAAATAGAATACCTTTCCTCGTAAACACATCTCAGTGGTGATTAAATTTACCAAAGTTCCTAATGAATCTTCTATAGTGCCCATGTGCCCTATAAAGGCGTTAACAACATCCACACCATCAGGAGAGCAATCCTAAATTCACGCCAACTGTTCTTATGTTGTCATGGGTTGTAGCCAACTCCCTAGAGCTCACCACATGCCCCAACAATGTCCCACCAATTGTTAGGAAAACATCCATTCTCTAATCTTAGCATGGAGTCTTTTGTAGTTCAACATAAATATCAGTGCTTTTGGTTTTAACTGCATGTAAAAATTTATTCCTGAGTTTTGAGCCGTGTTTCAAAAACTGGTTAGATTGACCCTAGTTTTAGACCAACCATTGAACCTGTTAGCCAGGCCAATTCAACCAATTCCATTCTCAACTGGCCTAGACTCACCTGCAGCAAAAAATGGTAAACAAACACCAAAAAGCCTACCCCCCCACATTTTGTGCCATTTTCCTATATTCACCCTTACTTGATATATGCATGAGCGAACTTTGCATTTTTGGTGTCTAATGGTTTGCATTTACATTGGCATACATGACTATTTATTTATCTTACAAAAAATTCATATTTTATTTATTTTTTAGTACACCAGTTCGCTAGTGGATTCAGACCGGTTTCCAATTCCAATCCAGTTCGACCCTAGGCTAGTAACAAATTTTAAAACAATGGTTTCAAGTGAACCATTCACTCATCATTAGGTAAAATGATAGAATGGACAATGTTGGACATATACAAGGAAGTATATATATGTTGAATAATCGAGACTCCAAAATAAAGGCATACAACTCCCTAATCGAGAATCGATCAAAAGAAAGAAGCATGTGCTCCTAAGAAAGAGGTATTCACTTCTTCCAAGCATGAACACCTAGATCCCATAGATCATGACAGAAAAAATGCCTTTCTGGCTCAATCTACACACCTTAAAGCATGGTTTATCCACAATGCACATCCCCTGCTCTCTCCAACTCCAAATCAATCGGCAAGCAAAGTCCCACCCTGCCCGGCTACCCTCCCAGTCCCATCGAATCAACCTTTCTACAACTCTCCAAGCAAACTAGATGTTCCTGAAAATGAGCGAGCCCAAAACTTGAAAGAAGAAGGGAGTGGAAATAATGTCACATAGATCAAAAGAATGTCGAACTCTACCAAGATGTTGTACTGATCCTACCCTGTGTCAAAAAAGAGCTTGCCAAGGAACCAATCTTTCCAAACACCACACCATACACTTATCTACCAAAACACTTCCCTGAGAGGCAACATCAATCAAGCCCAAGCCCCCTTCATCCTTGGGCATACTTAAACCATTATAAGGAACTAGCGGAATGCCACACTCCCTTCCATATTTTGATCACAAATATGTCCTCGAGAAATGCTCAAGTCRTTGAAACTAGGTCTTGCTAGAGAATCAACAAGAAATGTCATACAAATGCAAGGCTTGAAAGATGCAACAACCATGGTCAACTTCCTTTAAAAGGGGATGTCCTTATAATGCTAACTATGTAACTGATTATGCAACATTTGTAGGCACCAATCCCACATAGCAACCAGAGACAACCCAATACCAAAGGGGACACCCAAATATTTGACAATATCTCCTGGACAAATATGAGACCAGGCTAAGGGAATCCTCTCAAGACAAGAATCCAAATCAAGAATCCAATAATCAATTTTATGAGCACTAACTACAACCCCTGAAGTAACACAAAACATGTCCAAGCAAGAAAGAGCCCCATCAACAGACTCATGATTAGCACAGGAATAGAGGAGAGAATCATGTGTTAAATGGTTATGGACCATCTTTGAGCCATTCGAGAGAAAAATACCTCTAACCTATCCTGCAATATGTGTTGCCTCCAACAAATATCCCAAGGCATTTGCAGTCAACATATATAAATAAGATGCTGAAGGACATCATGATGAATGATGAAGAGAAAAACGCAAGGACAAAGAGTTGTTAACTGAAACAAAGGCCAAAGTATTGGTGAAGAGAGTATTCACCATGGCCACACACCAAGAACCAAAGGCCACGCAAGACAACATCTCTAAAATAAAGGACCACTCAACCTTGTCATAGGCCTTGTCCAAGTTCATCTTCAACATAAAGGCACTACTGACTAGTCTCCTGGGAACACTCCATAGCCTCCCAAGTTGAAACCAGTGTCCAGAATGAACCTCCCCTAAACAAAACTTGTCTTCTCTATTGAACCACATACCGAGCAACCGATAGAATCCATATAGCCAAGGCCTTGGCCATTGTTTTACAAGAAACTGTGAGTAGGGTAATTGACCACCAACCCCCAATGGTATATCTCACTGCATTCTCGGGTATAACCTTAATTAGCCCCTAATTAAGAAACTTAGACAAGTGACCTCTGAAGCCAAACTACAGAAATCATCACTTATAAAATCTTGCATAGCCTTGTAGAACTGACAAGGCACACCATCAAGCCTAGGAGACTTGCCATTCTACATAGAGGGAAAAGCCGCGAAAAGCTCATCCCTCAAAAAGTGTCTATCAAATCAAATCTCAGTCACCACTAGAAACTTTACAAGGGACCACTCTACAACAAGCATCCCAAGTAGTGATCACACCATCCATTAGATGATACGTGGAAATAATAGATTGGAAATGAGAACTAAACATACCATGAATCTTTGACGGGCCCCGAGTTAGAGAACCATTTGACCGATGAAGATCAAGCACTCTATTCGCAACCACCTTTCGTTTAAGAAAGTCAATAAAACTTGGACCCCTCATCCCTGACCTATATCCACTGGATACGAGACCAAATCCTGGCACCCCAAACTATATAGTGCTCTCCTTTCATCACCACCATCTCCAATTTTGCAACATCCTCTTGAAGAGCAACATTATGAATGTCCTCCTCAAGAAAGATGTGAACCTGCTCCAACTTTTGTCAAGCCATCCAACTTTCGTTGAGCCACCCACAACTCTTCTTGCAAGCCATCATCTTACCCCAACCTCTCATGATCTTCATAGTGCGACAGATTGCAGCCTCCCACCAAAGGATCAACCCTCGCACACCTAGCGACCGTGGAGAAACATTCCAAACCCCAAGAACAAGGACTCAAAAATCCTCTGACTCTAAATTCAACACATCTAGTTTGAAAACTAAAGACAACAATGCAACAAAAAAAGCAACCTAGAGAAGGTAGGTTCTAGAACGGAAGTTGATCTAAACTAGTCACATCCATTGGGTGTAACTTGCCAACCTCCAAAGGGCCATAGAAGCGGTCCAATCATGCATAACCTTTATGGTGTCCCAGTTTGGAGTTGGTCTAGTTAAACCAACCTCCACAATCAAGACTGTTTTGTCTCCAATTTGGATCAAAAACCTACAAAGTTGCCTTGCACCGACACCAAGCCTACTTCTCCAAACAATTGATCATTGAACCTCTACCTCCACTCCAGTTCCCATCCCACTCTATCATATTAAAATCCCCCCCCACAATCCACTCTACCGCCAAAAGATAGGTGGCCATCTAGTCCCAAAGGAGACCCTTCTCAAAGCTGAGATTAGGGGCATACACTGCACAAAAACCAAAAACCCAATCTCATATCAAAAGAGTGAGCCAGACACATCGATCCTCAAGATTTGACCCATAGGCAATCATATAACTCCATAAGGACAAAGAAAGGAAAATCACCACCCCTCCACTCTCTTGACAATGATCGGAAGCCCAAACGGATCCATTCCAATAATAGTTCATCCAGTTCAGAAGCTCGAATCTAACTAACTTCACCTCCTATAAAAAGACCACATCTAACCAAAATTGTTGCAACACACCACTGACAAACTGCTTGCAACTAGGAATTGTCATCCCTCACACATTACAAGCCAGTAGGGAGAGCTTCATTCCAATGGGAGATGAAACCCTAAACTACTATATCGGTTGGCCATTTCAAAACCCTCATCCATTCGAAGATCTGATGAATGAATCATCGTAGATCGCATCCTTATAGTATTTCATTCATCGATGTGGACTCGAAGCCCTAACCGCCATGTCCACATGAGTGAAAGAGGAAATCCCCTTCCACTTGTAAGACACAACTTGCCAAACCTACTCAATCTCCATACTACTAGATCCCTGAATACAGCAATCCCCACACCCTCAAGAGCAGAAACCTGAGGCACACTAGGTCACCCTATCACCAATGAAGTACTAGGAACCGATAGTTGAACCGCCTAACCAGAAAGCTAGGCAACACTAGCGCCAACAATGATGAGCAACCTAACAAGAAAGCTAGCCAACACTAGTGCTAGCAATAGATGAACCGCCTAACTAGAAATCTAAACCATCAGGGCTTCAACCACTAAGCCCTGCATCGAGACAACATGCCACAGCACCCCCTACTAAAACCTATACCACCATTCAAGGAACCACCTCCTCTAGCACTTGAACCACCTAAAGAGCCACCAACACTAAGCTTCAAAGCCACAGAGGACACCAAGGCCCCTGCACTCTACGAAGTGGGTGTCACACCTGCACTAGTACTTGCAAACTCCCCGATCTTGGGTCTGTTAAGGGGACAATCCTGAATCAAATGATCCTAGGCCTAGCAAGCAAAGCAAGCATTTAGCAAATTGAGATACCAAATTTTATGATGCTTGACTCCATTAATAGTGCATATTGAAATATATGGGGGAAGCTTCTGCTTCAATTCTATCTCCACACGCACTTGTGGGTTAGGTCAGAATGAGTTACATCGGCCATCGAGGATAAGAACTTTACCGAACCTTCATGCAAACAAATCTACAAAGGGATGCATATCAGCCAAAATGCCAAGGAATTCTAACCAAAGAAAATAATTAGCCTAACCACAGTCCTCTAGACTAAAATCCTCCCTCCATGATTGAACGTAAGCAAGGGACCCATCAATGTTCCATGTACCATACTACAAAACTCGGCAAGCTACTGCATCTAGTTAAACAAAAGGCATACATATTTCGAACCCAAGCCCCAATAAGAGTTCAAAGAAATGCCCTTGGCCTACCAGCTCAACAAACACCATTGATTGAAAGCCTCTTCAAAATATTCCTTCTTGTCAGCAAGGAAAAAGTTGAAATCATCGGTGTCTGGAAAGGGAAGAACATCAGCTTTTACATCAGGCTGAGAGTGGATCAGATTTGGCAAAACAGTAGTTTATAGCATTCAATAAATACTTGACAGTGAAATCAACCAGATCAGTGCCTTATCCTTAGTGCATGGAGTCCCAAACAAATCTATGTGATAAGAGCATGGTTATAAAGCATAACAATCCAACAAACATGCATTAACAGTAGTGCTGGCAGTTATAACAGATCCATAAATTGTACCTACAGCCAAGTATAGATGTCCAAAATGACACATCAACACAACTATCAACCATTCAAGTGAGTTTTTGATATCACATAAGAAATAAGCAGCAAAAAACAACAGTTTTCTATTGAATAAGCAGCACTGAATACAAACTTTTGTAATCTGGTATCACAAACAGCCAAGAAGAAGCTCAATAGACCTCTATTTCAGCCCTCCAAAGATAGCATTAACCCACTAGAACAGTACAGTATTTAGTGCAGCTAAGAAGAAAAACCTGAAATGATATCATAGTGACCTTGAAATGCAAAATCAGCTCTGAATATTTCCACAATAAAGCTCCAAATGTGCAAGATAATCTTCGACCTCCAATACAAGAGTTTAGGGTATTTCTCCACAATAAAGTCACGAATTGCAAATGAGGAAATGATCCTTATTTATAGTTTTTTCTCCTTGCCCTTGGAAACCTCTAGAAACCCTAGGATGCTATCCTCTTAGATTGTTTGACCATATCAAAAAGACCACATGTCACTCCTTAACCAAGCAGTCCACTAAACAAAAGGTTTTTCTTGATATGTAAACTGATCTAGGTCCTTGGTAGAGTGGTTCCCTCAAAAATGGTCTTTTGACTGAATAAGGATGATAACAGGAACCTTTTAGATTATTCCATGCAAGGCACTCCCTAGAACTGTGCTTTATTTGCCACTTGTCATCCCTTTGGCTAGGCTGCTCCTCTTTTAATGCCATTTGACCAATTCCAATGCTTAAATATTCCTTAAAATGTGAATCTCCTAGACATATGTCAACCAATGGGCTGGAAAGTGGGGCGACCTCCTTAAGTAAGCTCCTGAACCCATAAATATGGTCATAAAATACTATGAACTTTCCTTGGACATTGGGCGCTTCACCTCGAAACAAGCATCCAATGTGCCAAGAAGTCCAACGTGCCTTCAAATATGCAAAATTTGCATCGGGATATGTCATGTGCCTTAAAAGGTACAAATCAAAGTGAGAAAATGCATAAAAATATGTAGATACATCCAACCAAGGCAAGATCATCAGATCATCCATCAAAGATAAAAGCATCCTCCTCTAACTCCATCATTCAGGATCTCATGCATGTCTAGGTGGTTACAAGCAATTACAAAAGTAATGGCTAATATTATCCTTCATGAAACAAAAAATCTACCACATGTAACAATCTCTCCTCAAGGGATGTGCCCTAATTAGCATGTGTAATTTCCATTATAAATGCACCATCATGTGTACAAGGAATATGTCATAACTACATAGAATCTATCATAACTATCATATAATCTGCCATAACCTTACAATTTCCAAAATAGAAGATGATAACAAGCATCATAAGCAATGTTGTATATCTCGTCTCGGGGAAAGTATCAGCGAGGGTCTGAAATGTAACTTCTTGGTGACATCGGCGGAAAATATTGGAATATCTCGGAAAGTGTCGCAAGATACGGGTCTAACTCGGAATATCTCGGAATATTTCAAATATATCGGACAAGTGTTTAACTCAGAATTTATCGGAATATTGGCGATATATCGGAGAGATATACAACACTGATCATAAGTCTAAGGAATATGTCATAACGGCGTAAGGGATTCTCTCACAAGTGGCACACCCATCCTGCAAGGAATCCCTTTCAACACTCCTGCACCCTCTTCCTAGAAGAACAACTTAGAGAAACAAAACACTAACACTCCCTCTTTGTGAGGAAGGTGTTCTCCACCAAGCCAAGCTTCCCTCTCACAATGTTACCCGTTTGCAAGGTGTTTTTACAGAATGTCAACAACCTGCAAATAAGTCAGAACATAATCAAGAACAATAGCTCCTTCTATACTCTATCTCTCAAGAAATGCTATCGAATATCAATGTGCTTGGAATGATCATGAAACATCGAATTTTTAGAGACCCTAATGCAAATCTATTTGTCATAGTACGTGACAATAGGCTCCAACTTCTAATTATTCGACTCTGCAATCAACTAGTGAAGCCAAATGGCCTCACCAAATGTCAATGATGATGTCGTATACTTCGCTTCAACTAAATTAAGTGCAATTGTCACATGCTTCCTACTAAACTAGGAAATGCTACTTGATCCCAAGCTAAAGCAGTAACCCTAGGTACTCTTCCTTGTGCTTGCATCTCCTACCCAATTTGAATCTACAAATCCATGTAGCAATAACTTCCATTTCCCACATAATTCATGCCATAAGAATTGTACCCTTTAAATATCTAAGAACATGCTTGGTAGCTTTTCAATGAATATGTCTGGGTTTAACCATGAATTGGCTCAAAGTATTCACTACAAAAAAAATAACAAGCCCGATATTCACAAGATAGATAAGGGAACCAATCCACTACCTATACAAAGATGGATCTACCAAACTGGAATCTAAATCATCAAATAACTTCAGATTTGACAAAATAGGAATGTCCGAGGATTTGAAAAGAAAGTGAACACAACAAATAAGGACCATCAAAAGCCAATCCAACTTGAGCTCTACTTACTCAATGCTCGTCCCAGTCCCAAATATGATGCTAAAGCTTGAAAACCCTTAAAGGGGGACCCTCAAATTTGCAAATTATAAATGAAAGTAGGGATTGGAAAGATGGCAAAAAGGAGCTTGGAAAAAGGTGGCACGCAAATAATTGGTAACTCAAGAGCAAGTGCACCCTCAACAAAGGAGCCCATAAATGAGACAATATGAGCCCTTTTATGTCAAGAAACCCCATGCCCAAAAGTTACACCCCCATCCACCTCATACACTTTACATGACTTAGAGAGGGTCCACTTGGGAAACACTCCTTGACTTGGGGAATGGTCTACCCAATAGGTCACCATGACAACCCTCCCATACTTAAATTTGGCAAGTTGTATAAGGTCTTTGAGCATTTGTTTATTTTGAAAAGTGGGGATTTGATGCACATGTTTGGGTGGTTCTTTTATTAGATATGGCTTACTTGGCATGATATGTGTGACTTGTGGACCCTTGGAGTTGTCTTTGCAGGGCTTTGCC
The DNA here is from genome assembly GCA_010110895.2 of Picea sitchensis. NCBI lineage: Eukaryota > Viridiplantae > Streptophyta > Pinopsida > Pinales > Pinaceae > Picea > Picea sitchensis. Next base: position 214,510 of record SNQJ01S0007553.1, read on the forward strand.
AGGTGGAAGTCTTTTCATGGAGGCACAAGGTTGCTTGGACCTTCATTGGGGTATGAAGCCCACAGGTTGGATGATGCGCCTCCTCTAATTGGACACATAGGAGAGGGAATGTTTCCTTTGGAGGCACTTAGGGACCATGAGGAGATCACATTCCAGCCCCTTGTACCCAAAAGTTGGCATTTGGAGGCCTAGGACATCATCTTCTAAGCCCTAGACATCACATGGGCTTAGGGTTTTTTATGGGGCTCTCATTGTTGATCGTGATGTGGCATGGTTTGATGGAGAGGTAGACACTTGGCATGCACTAAACCACTTGATGATAGGACATGAGGCTTTTGGAGGCCCAACGACTTTACTTGGGAGGAAAAACCTCTCACATAGGAGGCTAACGTCACCTTTTAGGACATGACGTCACCCCTAAAAGGAGATTTTCTTTATGTAAATTTGAATTTTAAGATGTAAAGGGAAAAAAGAGGAGGTCGACCTCCCGAATTTGTGGTTGACTTTAGATAAGTGGACAAATTGGTTTTACAAGGCCTTCTATAAATAAAGGTCTTGTCATTTTTCATTTTCATCATAACTCACTTGAGAATTACATATTACATGGCTAAAATTTTCACCCTACTTGGGCATTTTGCTCTATCTCTCTCTTGAATCTCTCTTGTGGATGCTAGTACTTGTCTATTGGTGAAGAAAAGTAAGGCGCTATCTCTTGGATGCTTGTTCTTGGTATTTTTGGTGGAATATTCTTGATAAAGAAGGGTTTCTTCATGCTATTCTTCAAATTGGTAAGGAATTTCTGCATTTATGGTATTGTTTCTTCTTGTTTCAAGCTTTAATTTGTTTAAACCCTTGGAGGAGTATAAGGGCATACACCCGCCATCAAGTCTACTTTGTTATCATTCAACAAGCTACTTTGCAAATGTTGCTACAAGGAGTAAAAAGGCTTACACCCTTGTAGATTTACCTTGCTAGGTTTGTTTGCTCTAGGGAGTAAAAAGGCTCGCACCCCTAGAGAAATAATAAACCTGGTTTTACACAAGAAACTCCATTAACCCAATTGATAAGGCACTAATCTATTTGCATTGGAGATATAAAATCATTGCATTGGTATACGTGCAATGTTGAGATATTGCAATTGTTCAAGTTGAAATCTATTCTTCATGTTATAAGCTTGCTAGTGCCCTAGGGGCATTGTCTTTTAGCCAAGTAATTTGCTGTTGTAACAAACTTAATGCTACAGTCATTAGGGCTGCAGAAAAACTCTCTTTCTTTCACTCATTGCTCTCTAATTTACCGTTGAAAATTACTTGTAAACCTAGATTATTGTTCTACTAATTATTGGCTATCATTTGGACGGTTTACTTGTTTATTTCCATGGCTAGATCTTGTTGTTGTAGCAATTGTTTGCTACAGCCACTTGGCTGTCATAAAAACTTGTTGATAACATCATATAACAGCCCTCCAAACATCACCAAAGTCTTGCTTCATTAATTGGAAATTTAACTAGTCATTGCTAGCTTTGTTTCCATCATCTTATACTTGATTTTGGTGGTTAGATTTGCAGCTATTGATATCATTTGTTGCTGATTTATACATTTATATACTGCTGCAAGTTTGGGACAACAAGGTTTCTTGCCGATTCCCCACTATTTAAAGGCTTGGTCTATCATCATTTGTCTTTGTTCCAGGAAGGCCTAACATTGTTTTGCATGTACTCAACACTTGGCAACCATTTATCCTTTCAGAAGATTCATCTTCAAGCCTTTATTCATCTCCAAGCTTGACCTATAGGGGTGTTCATCATCATCATCCCAATTTCCTTTTCAATCCCCTTGGGGTCACCGGGATTCCCCCCTTGTGGTGATTTCATCATCACTAAAGCAAGGGGAGTCTCTAGCTAAGGTGACAGTGGGTAGGTACTCTCGTAGTTGTCTCACCTTTGTGACTTGGGTTGGGATTTTCCCAACCTACAATCTGTGCGATAACATGCCCCATAGTGCACATACAACCCTATATTGAAGACGGTATTAGTGAAAAGACACAACACCATGGAGAAGGAAATCTCAAGCTTGGATGCTAACTCATCCACACCAAAAGCTTTACACTCCCTGCAAACTATTTTTTCTACTTGTTCTTTGCCTTCTTCTCAGGGCACTGAGATGCATAGTGGCCAATCTATGGCTTAGGTCTTTATTCACATGCTCTAGTGAACATGAATACTCCTTGTGACCCTTCATGGGTCCTCCCTTCTTTCCTCCTTTCCTCACTTTACCAATGAGAGCTTGGTCCTAGATCTCATTATTTCTAGCTACGATTGTTGTTCTCCTCGTCTCCACTTGGGTGAGAGCATCCCAAAGTTGCTCAAAGGTAGGCATGTGCTCATGACCACAGACACTCTACACAAAGGATTCCTAGGGCTTTAAGAATCCATTCACCGTGATAAACACCAACTCCTCATTCTAGACTTGTATCCTAATGGTCACAAGCTAATCTTTAATCTATGTAATCTTCATCAAGTAACTAGACATTGTGTATGTACCACTCATGTGTATAACTATGTTGATTCTTTAGAAGCAACTTCCAAGAGGCATTCCTAGTCTAGTACAAGTTATCAACGTTGCATACATCTCACCTACTAACTTTCCCACAATGTGAGGGATCAAATGGTCCTTCATCGAATCCATAAGGACTCTCTTCACTTTAGCAACACTCCTCTTACATGTGGCCATTAAAGTAGCATCAATCAAAGCAACAACAATCACTTCTACAACCTCCAAAAGACACACATCCTCCAACAACATCAGCAATCAACACATCTTAGATGCAAAGTTGGAAACACCCTCTCGCTAGATACACTCTAAGACCGAGAGTAATCATCCTACAAACTTAGAACACACTTCAGCGAATGGATCAGCCTATCAAACCAACCTATCACAAGATCAAAGTGCTTATCTCATGCAACAAATCTACTCCAATATCACTGTAGCTACATGGACATCTAACCCGATACCTTTCACAAGGCTCGATGCCTCTCATAGGCCCAAATCACTTCAATCTCTAGAGTCTTCTAGGCATTACACCCGCTAAGATCGTCCTACAACTCCCTTTCATAGGTAGAAGTCTATTCCATACATGGATCTAGCAATCTTAGATGCACAACTCTAATTCTATGTCATACTTTTACACCCACGTGATTGATCCAAATTATTTTGAGAACGAAATGAAGGTGGAGATAATACAATGAAATACACATAAATATTGCAGGAAACATAGAGATATAGTGATACACCATTTCTATTAATGAGAGAAATGTACAGAAACTGTAAAAATACAAACTGAATGAACTCGCTAGAATGGTGGCAACTTATCTCTGAGAAGAGATGTGATGGCTAAGCTCATTCGCAAGAAGATGTTTACAATGAGGCTCCAAAGGCCTTTTTAACATAAAGAAAATCCAAAACCCTAACCCCGGAAGATGAAACACCAAAAGGTTTGTGGGCCCCGATGGGGGTAGTTGATACATCAACTTTCCAATGGCGTAACTTGTGCATACGATCTTTGTTTGGGGCACACAATAGCTCATTGGAAAGGTCTAGCCGAGAAGAACGCATTCCGACTAGGCGCAAGCCAAAGCCTTCGGATATTGCTTGGGCCCCCAAACGTCAAAAAAACGTCGTTTAGGGCCTCAAAACGACCTTGGAAGTTTGGGACCCGCAAAACTATAGAAAAACTACCAAGGTGGAAAATTGTATTTCAAGCCAGTGGAGCAGGTGGGTGGCCACCGATATCCACCTGGATCATTCTTCCCCCTTAGGAAGAAATGGTCTCCATTGGGTCAAGTTCCCAGGGAAGCTTTTGTTGAACTTGAACCTTGGTGAGTTGCTTGCCTTGCTGAAGAAGTTGTCCTGCTTAGCTTGTTGAAGGTTGTCATGAACCTGTTCTTGGAGGGGTTAGATCTGTTCAACCAATCTAGCTGCATGATCTACTTGAATGTGGGAGGACTCTATCGGTGAAGATGCAACATGAAGAATATGAAGGGCTTTGTTGTAATTTTTCTTGACTAGGCAATGTCGAGGCACCCCTGTAGGTGAAGTAAGAATATCTTTGTGCTCTTATATAATCTTGTCGATCTGCTTTTGTTGGATAGAAAGGTCTTGGGCCAAAGATACAATGGTTGCAGTGTCCTTTAGTTTGCCTTCTGACCGGATCGTGAAGAGGATAAACTTTGCGATATGAGAGATTACTCTGCGGCACTGTTTTGCTGGGATAGTAATCAGAACTACCCCGAGTATCTTGTAGAGCTAACCTCCTAGAGTAACAATGACACTACGGGGTTGAGACTCATAAACAGCATGACACTTCCACATATATGTTTGGCCTAAAAGAACATCACAGACTTCCAGTGGGGAAACATCACACGGTACCTCATCATTGAAGGGCTTGATGTCGTAGGACAGGCGACACTATTGGCTAACACGGAAATCTCGACCCTGGCAAAGCCACCCGATGTTGTATGGTTGTGGGTGTGGTGATGTCGACAATCCCAACTGCTTGACGACCTCTGTTGAGATGAGGTTCTTTTGGCTTCCGCTATCAACAATGAAATGCAATGAGGTCCCCTTCACCCACATCTGTGAATGGAAGAGTCGCTCCCCCTCCTCGAGATCCTCTGGTTCTTCTGGTTGGATTGTTACGGCCGTAACAATAGCAGTGGATTCTGCATCAATCATCTAGTTCGTTTTACTAGTTTCGAAATCAAATTCTGAGTCAAGGCTCGGCTCTCTTTCTTTGAGCTCAGCCACCAATGAGTGTTTTGAGTGACATTCATCGGTGTTGTGCCAAGGGATTTTATGGAAGTCGCACCACTTCCCAATGTCCTTCTTTGCCTTCCTGTTACCCTTATTTTCTTGTGGCTTGGACTAGTTGTCTTGAGGTTGGTTGATCTATGAGTTAGGGCCGCCTTTACCATACTTTGGTTGTTGCAGATTTGCAAACCCAAACTCTCGCTTGTTCTGTTGCTTAAATTTCTACTCAATTTTGACAGCATATCGATAAGTGGCTCCCAGTGATGAGATGTCTAGAAACTCCATTTCGGTTTGGATGTACCTATGTAGAGCTCCACGGTATTTCAGAACCAGATGTCACTCGGAGTCTTTGATACCCAACTTAGTGAGCTAGGTATGGAAGGTATTTGTGAACTCTGGCACCGTTTGGCCCTTCTCTTAAAGAAATGTGGTCCATCTCATGTACTGGTCATCATAGTTCCCAACATGGTAATATTGCTCCTTAACAGCATCCATAAAAAAATCCCAAGTGGGCTCGGCCCCAAATATTCCAAACTCCTCTATGGAATTTTTCTCCCAGTAAGTTTCCCACCAATATTTGACATGGGGGATAGCCTTAAGGAGCACAAAGGTGAACTTTTCTCTATCGGAAAAATTGTGGATAGAGAAATAATGTTCTAGCAAAATTAACCACTTTTCTAAATCATCTGCATCTATCTGACCTTCAAACACAAGAATATCAAAATTAACGTGTACCTTGAAAGGGGCGGTGCTTCCAAAGTGGTTGCTTAATGAAGTTGTGTCTGCTATTGTCGGCAGTCGTCGAAGGATTTGGGAAAAAATTTGCATCATTTCGTCCCTCTATCGCGTGAGGGCTTCCTCAAGCAATAGATTAATAGAATGTTCTAGTCATGTGTCTCTCTTTTTTTCTACCATGGGAAGCCGCTTGGGATGGCAAGAGTGGATGTCCTCAAGAGAAACTAGATCAAGACCCAACTCTCTATACCCTGACCTCGTCGGGGACATGCACTAAGAAACAACAAGGAGCACTCTGCTCTGATACCACTGATCCAGATTATTTTGAAAACGAAATGAAGGCGAAGATAATACAATGAAATACACATAAATATTGCAAGAAACACAGAGATACAATAATACACAATTTCCATTAATGAGAGAAATTTAAGGAAACTGTAAAAATACATACAGAGTGAATGAACTCGCTAGAATGGTGGCAGCTTATCTGAGAAGAGATGTGACGGCTATGCTCATTCACAAGAAGATGGCGTTTACAATGAGGCTCCAAAGGCCTTTTTAACATAAAGAAAATCCAAAACCATAACGCCGGAAGATGAAACGCAAAAAGGTCTGTGGGCCCCGATGGGGGTATTTGATACGTCAAATTCCCAAGGGCGTAACGTTTGCATACGATCTATGTTTGGGGCGCACGATAGCTCATTGGAAAGGTCTAGCCGAGAAGAATGCATTCCGACCAAGCGCAGACCAGATTCTTTGATATCGCCTCGGCCCCCAGATGTCAAAAAAATGTCATGTAGGACCTCAAAAATGACCCTTGAAGTTTGGGACCCGAAAAATTGTAGAAAAGCCACCAAGGTGGAAAATTGTATTTCCAGCCAGTAGAGCAGGTGGGTGGCCATCGATATCCACCTGGATCAGTGATACACATATCTACACTCATAGAATTGGCCTACAGCTAAAACAAAAAGATTAGAAACAACAATCAAAAATTTAGATCTCTGTTGAATGACTAACTCAAGATTTTAGATATTGCATATCAAAAGATCAAATCAACCTTGCAAACAAATAGAGACAACATCTAATAGATTAGTAGCATGAATATAGTGGACAACAAACAAAAATTTGGAGTAGCAATCACTATCTTCTCATTCAAACAATAGAAAAGTTACAACACTGCCCTCAAGGGACTACAATGGCTTCTAACAAGCCTAAGGGACTCTCTTGGAAGAATCAACCTACTCAAGATCACTCTATATAAAAGCATAACTATGGTGCCACCACTCTTAATAAGTCAAACATGACAAGACAGGGAAGAGTGGTTACAAAAGTAATGGCTAATAATATCAATCATGAAAGGAATCATCTACCACGCATAAAAAGGAACCTCTCCTTGAGGGATGCACTCTACTTAGCATGTGTAACTCTTGTCATAAATGTGGCATAACATGTAAGAGAAATTTGTCATCACTTATTATCTGTCATAACCTTACATTAACCAAAAATAGAATATGCCAAATGTAAAGAAATATGACACACATGGCACACCCATCCTACAAGGAATCCCCTTCACCACTCATGCACCCTTTTCTAGGAGAACAACTCACAACAACGAAAAACTAATAGAGACGGTTTTAGAATTAATAGAAGACTTATGTGATGAAGAGGAGTCGTGATTATTAGCAATGTTAGTAGGAGGGTGGTGGTTAGGAAGGTTCAAATTGGAATCTAAGAGTAATATTTTAAGGTATATAGGATTAGCGGATGAGTTAGGTTTGGGCAAGGGGAGGTCGTGTTTATTGGTTGGAACTTGAGAATGAGAGGAATGGGGTGAAATCTAGAAGTTGATTAAAAGGGCAGGACAAGTTCATAGCATTGGTTTGGGTATAGATCAATCTAACATGGTTATCGAAGATAATTGGTGAGGGAAATCCACCATCATAATATCAAGAGCACAAAGGGAAAGTTTCAATATATGATGTGAAGAAAAGGAGCTTGTGGTGACGATAGCAATGGGGAAGTTTTACAAGAAATAGAAACAATAGATACAATCTTAATGAGGTACAAAGCAATTAATGGTTGACTAGATTGTTTAGGGAAATTCAAATTCTCAGTAAACATTGATATCGTGGGATTGGTTAACAAGCAAGGGAGTATAAGCTAAATTAATGGAGGATGTCACGAGTTCTAACCTATAGGAAACGCCTAAGCCACCCACATACTAGTACTAGAAATTTGCCAAAACGCATAAATTCCTCAAAAACGCCCTAATCTATATTGTACGACATTTCATGATTTGGCAATGTCGTATAGTATGGATCAAGGCATTTCTAGTGCTTACAATGTGAAATCCTTGTGTTTCGGTGTGTTTTTCAATTTCATCAAGCTCACCCAAGTTCCCATGAGAGCCATGGGAACCATCGAAAGTCTAAAAATCCCTAATCTATGGAAAAAGAAGACAAAATGACCTCTAATTCATTTCTAAACCTACTTACAAATCAATCTACCATTCATATTTTCTTGCAAGATAATGTCTTATTTTTTTAAACTATATATATAGTGCTTCCCCTAACGTACCTATTTGGAGGAGGGGGGTCGCGTTTCTAGGCATTCTTCTTTATGACACAATACCCATTTGGGGAGGGGGTTGCATTTCCAAGCATTCCCATTTTTGAAACCATAGCATTTCCAAGTTTCTTGCAATTTAGAACTAATTATATAGTACTATTGACAGTTCACGATGTGCAAATAGGATTCACAACACTCTTTTAGCTTCAATGGAGAGGGGCATTAGTGCCAAAAAGCAATGAATTTGACTATTAAACCTAGATATGTAAGGGAGAAGGGGACGTGTAGGGATAAAAATCGAGTCATGGTCTTGTAGAGAAAGGGAAACAATGCGCATGCTAATAGCAAATGCAATATCAAATTTTCTTTGAGTCAAGTAAATAAGGCTATTACTTTCCTTTCTCCAAATTTTTTGGATGATGCTTCTCAAGAACACATCCCTCTCACACACCATCGTAGGGAGTCACTCCGGGTAGGCCATGAACCATGTCCAACCAAATCATGAATTGCATATTCCTAAATTCAAGTGCCCTATTCTCTCATGCCAAAGCATATTTTCATCATTTGCCTTGACCACAAGTGAAAATAACCCTCTTTGTCTCTATGTATCCTATAAGCCACAACAATTTCTCCTTCGGGTCAAGTTCCCACAATAACAATAGCAAAAAAAAAATTAATGTCTTTCACCACAAACTAAACGGGCCAAAACTCAACTTTCTTACCAGTTTGTGTGATTTGAGATATAGATAATAGGTTAGCACCATTATTATCAAAACCAAACCAGACATAGAACCGATCGACCCCAAAAACTGGAACTGGACAAAAATTGAAAATGAAATTAGACCACAAAATCGGTCGACCATAAAATGTTCAAATTTTGAAAAAAATATATATATTCATGTGCATCCAAACCATTATATACAAATATGCAAAGTTTCCCATGTATATAGCAAGGGTGCATATAACCAAAATAGCACCAAATGCAATCCAAAGTTGAACAAAAATACATCAACAAAGAGGCTCTAACTGGCCCCTAGAGACCAAAAATAAGCATAGTACCACTTAATAACTATACTCTAGACTCTAGACTCTACAATCTAATCATATGAGAGAATCCTCTAAATTCTCATCATCTATATCCTCAACATCACTAGACTCAAAAATGGGATTCCAACGTGATTCCCCTAGCCCTGAAGGTAATTGTCCAACAACAATGTTTAGATCCTTTGGCTATGCTAGTGGGTCCAAGTCTATCCAAGATAGGTATTCATTATCAAATGTTGTTGGTTGAGTCTCCATTTCAAGTAACAACAACCACTTTGACAAGGGACTGATTTTTTTAAATTGAGTTTAAGTGGTCCCCATCACCGACTGTACGGTTCCATACGAAACTCGTTGGTTTTGGCATTTATGGCCGGTTGCGTATAGAATCATTCAGTGTCAATACGAAATTGGCCAATTCAATACGAGACCTGCCATTTATAGTGAATACTTCAACTGGACTGGTACAACCCCATAACCAATCAGACCGATTGGTTTTGTCGGATCCGATCCAATTCTCATAACATTGGTTAGAACTAACATGTGGTACATGATAGACATCATTAATTGCTCCATTCTCATAATCAACGCTATCACTATAACAACAGTAAGTGCATAATCATCTACAACAAATATATTTTATTCCTTAGCCTTAATCAAAGAAGAAAATAAAAAAGYATCCTTAGCCATGTGATGTGAACAATCAGAATCCATGATCCATTCTTGGGCAATTAATGCTTGGGAAGTGTTAACAGAGAAGGCATGAGTACCATTACCATTATCTTMTTGATGGCATCGTCGACTACTTTAAAGCTCCTTACCCAATTTCTCAAGATCCCTAGTCTTCTTGTGGAAATTCTTCTACACATGCCTTGGTTTACCACAACAATAACAACCTTTCTTCCCTTTTATTTTCCTTTGTTAGTTGTCACAAACAAAATATTTAATATCTTCATGATCCCTACCATGATTGCCTCCATGCTTTCCTCCATGATTAGCTCCTTGGCTTTATTCTCTAGAAGCATGCTTTCCCATACCTTTCGTGAATTGAGCCTGTTGTTGTCAAGCTTTCCCTCTACAATAAGCTCTCCTTTTGCTTCAATTGATACTAAGTAAAAGAAATAAAGGTTAAATCCTTGACATCTTTCCTTGAGCCTAATTCCCCTAAATGTGGCTTCAAACACATAATAGAGTGTTCTCAAATTCACAAGAATTAGCTCAATCAATTGTCCTTTTGGAATTTGTTTCCATGCTCCCCTAGCTTCAGCAACAACTCTTTCACAAGGGCTAGGTGATCTTCAATACTATCAATTTAAAGTGCATCAAGGGTGGTGAGATTTTTCTTAAGCAAAATAACTCGGTTTTCACTGACCTTATCAAATAGATTCTTCGTCTTCTTCCATACTTCATGCAGACAATCTATCCCAATGGGATGAAATTGAAGCTCCCTTGAGATGTAGGTGTTCATCAACCCTATTGCCTCATCCTTGTTATCTTGAAGCTTGAACTTTGTTTGTTAATCACTCGATCCAGGTACAAGAGCCTTAGTATACTACCACAAACCTTTACTTCTCATCCAAATCTCCATATCCTAGGCCCACATGCCATAATTGTTCCCATTGAGCATTACCAGGTCTTGTTTTGAACCCATACTTGATGCCAAAAA
>SNQJ01S0007553.1:225981-236316 GCA_010110895.2 Picea sitchensis
ACACCTCAAAAGGAGAGAACTCAAATTTGATACATTATAAATGACCAAAGGACTCCTCTATTTATAGATTTGGCATTCCTTATGTGTAATCACAACCTCCCTTGAATTAGGTTGCCCAAGTGTGCTCAAAGTCCATTCAAGCGGTTCCATTAACCCCAAGTGCCCAATAACTCGAGTTTCCAAATATTTTAACACATATTCTAATACATTTAACTTTCTAATATCAATAGGGAATCTTATATTTCCATTATTTTTCATTTCACAACCGAAGATACCCACTAATAAATATCTACCTCGATGTCAACAATTGACATATCTCCTCCCCTTGATTAGCAACTCTTCAATTAGTTCAATACAATCATAACTTTCTGGTCAATCACCCAATTATAATTCAATCTTATGCTCACATATCTCACGAGATACTACTTCCCATCTTGATACATCCATATCAACATATCATTGTACTCTTTAAACCTTGAATACTTGTGTTGTTCTTTGTGTACCCTCCAAGGTCCAACGATGAGAGATGGATGAGAAGGAACTAGTTGACTTTTCTCAGGACCCCTAGGAGACTATATGCGATGGTTTCATCTTCCCCATCACAATAAGTAGTAGGAACATGGAGAAAAAGGGAGACTTGCTACTCTAATAATCAAACCTTGAAAGGATTGTTAGGGGGAACAAAGGTTTGTTGTTGTGCATTGAAGGGTAAGACAAGTTGCTCCTCTATGAAACAAGGTATTGGGGATAAATGTTCATGGGGATTTAAGGGGTGGGGACTTAGAGAGAAGGAGATCCCCTGGGTTTTGGTGAGATCGAATATAGAATGGGATCGGCAAAATCATTGAAGTGAACTACACAAATTAGAAAATGGATTGACCTTAGGGATTTCCTCAAGTGCAATGTCTCTAAATGGGTTCATCGTGGCAAAGAGTGCTAAATCATAAAGATCCATCAATGAGGTAGATGCCAATCATGTGACGATTATCCCTTTGTTGAATAATGATAGGATTCTCCTTCCAAGGGCTTGGGTTAGATAGTATTATCTTAAAAAATCCCCACAACAAAAAGCCAATGAAGCTATCCAAGTAACTAATCAATCATATGAGGCCATTCATCATTATCCAAGCTCCAATGTAATGAGTAATGTAAATGATCCATTGTACCAAATGTCTTTGTGTGCTCAACAACCAAAGGCAAACATGCTACTCTTTGCAACTCAAAACATCATTGGTCACTCATCAATTAAAGGAAACCAGAAAAGACAAGACTCTTCTATATTGACATTCAAAATAAATCCTCCATGTATTGATCATCTACGTCAACATAACTTCCACAATCTAGGTTATGATTAGACTCAAAACCTAATGCTGAAATACAATGGGATTGAGAAATCACTCCCAATTCAACAAATTTCTCCTACTGTTCGTAAATAACAGCACCTGCTATCGACGCTTCACTACTGGAAAATCATGTTCTTCCTGAACCAAACATTGTCCCTCATACTGTTTAGATAAATTAGCTTCAAATTCGAAACAGTGGCCAAGGAAAGCCAATATTTAAGTCTCTAAACTGTGCTCCTCTTCCTCGTGATCAATGTCATAAATAGGACCACTCAAGTGCATAACATGAAAGACATGAGGTTCGTAAAACCTCTTATAATCCTCCTCTCCCCCGTCATCAAAAGTACAATCAAGGTAAGGCATATCATCTTTGATTTTCAAAGCCTCATGAACTCCTTCAACCTGAACGCTTTCAATTAATTCTTTTTCAAAAGCAAGCGAAGAAGAAAACGTACCAGTACCGACATTTGAATCGTCTAAATCATCACTTGATGAAAAACCTTTTTAAGACTTAAAGGATATTATACATTTAGAAACATCTTTGGAACAATTATCATCCTTATCAAAGTGCTCCCAATAATCTCTTAATTCTTCCTCGAAAACCCATAATGAATCAATACTCCCTTCAGGTAATTCCCTGTACTATTTGAGTGCATCTCTCTCCAAGTCAAAAATAGCTTCATCAACACATCTTCAAAGAGAGCATGAAAATGATCAGCAAATCTATCAAAATCTCTAAGATGTCACTTAATTGAAATAACACTATAACCTTAAAACTTTGGAAGATATATTAGTTCTTCAAAGAAACTACTATTCACAGATTTTGTCATGAAGCCCCAAGCTACAACTCATAGGAAGCTGGACTTCACTTCCCACTAGCCACGCCAAAACTGTTATCACTTGAAATTCTCCATGAGAAACTTAGTCCCAAGGGATCGAATTAGCACTCAGGAAAAGTGTTAATGTCACTGCACACAGTCCTCTTGTTTTAGGCTAGTGTTTGCTAGCCTTGAGACAGCATCCCTGGTGATATGAAGTCAAAAATCCTCAATTGAACCTTCAAATCTACAAAATATACTTGGTGAAAACTCAAAAATAGTTCAGATTTCTGATATTAAATGCTTGATAAGGAGTACAACACAGATTTACTTGTTTAGATATCAAATCAGCTTTAACCTTTAGTAAATCTGCAATAATACACTACAGACCTGCATCAACCTTCCTGTCTTTTCAAATATGAGTAAATGGAAGTTAAAGTTAAAAGAAATGTAACAAGAGCTTATAATATAAATCCACAAGCAAAGCTAATAGAAGAATTTGAGAATAGTATGGGTCCTACAATAATAAGTTAAGCAGAACATTATGCCACAATAAATTGTTATCAACATAGTGAAAGCTTATAATATAAACCCACAAGCAAAGCGATCTATTTGAATGATTTAATGTCTAAAAGATAACACTGGCAATCTCAAAATACAGAAAGGAAACAGAGACAACTGATTAATATATTCAAGTCCTGCTGTATTGCATCAACAACAAAGTAGTACGCACCTCTTCACACTAAAATGGCATATTTCAAAGACTACCAGAAAGTGAACCCATACCTTGACTTGCTTTTGAATGCCTTGTTTGACTTCTTTTTTCCTCCACCCCCTAGAGAGCCACCTGTGGTAGTATTTCTTTGTTTCTTGGCACTCATATCACCTTGGAACAGATCCTCCATTTCTTCTTTCCGTCCCTTATCCCTCGGAAGTTTCTTTGAAGGAGCTTTCTTGAAGAACTTACCAGCTTCACGTGACTTCTCAGCAGCCTTAACAGCTTTTGCTCGGCGATATGCAAGCTCAACTACAGACTTTCCAACCTTCTCCCCATTACCATTCTCGGATCCCTGCACGAGGTAATCAGGTTTCACCAACCACAAAAAAACTACACCTTGCACTATAGTTTAGCCAAAAACCAAAATCTAGAGTCACATGCTTTATTACACTGTCATTGATGATCACCCCAAAGAATTGTTGTCTTAGGTCATTTTTAAAAAGAGACAATTCTTGGAGTAGCATGCAGGATCCTTGTATCCAAAATAAAATAATAGAAACAGTGCAGAGCAAGCATAGTCCAAGGCCAAAAACATGAAAACTGCATACTATATTATTTTTTTAGAAATACCAGTTCAGGATTGATGCTTTAAATTACACAGATTAATGCATACATAATCAAGAATTAGCAACTAAAGGAAAATAGAACATAAAACAAACCTTCACGTGATCATTGTTATTTTCCTCATCTTCTTCTTGCATCTGTCGAGCAGCTTCTAACTTCCGCCGCTTCTTTCGTGGCAGATTTTTCTGCCAAAGGCAAATGCAATGTGACCAAAAATGACGTAGTAAAGGAATCGAAGTTGAGAAATAAAACCATAGAAAACACAGTGTGCTCCCACTTGTTCCTCAAAATCTGAAAACTAATAAATCCTTATCTAGAACTTGTTACAAATCACACCTCATACTCAAGTCGTCTTTTCTCTTTCCTTTTAAAATCATCTGCTTCTTGTACACTGGTAACCTTTTTAACAGATGTGGCTTTTGTACTCTCTTCCGAAGCCTGCAGATAACCATTTAATCATATCATTGTCAAAATTTGCTTCAAATAAAAGTTCAAATTGCTGTCACCTAGTCAATGTATAATAAACAATGATAAAACTATCTTCCAATTGCACTTAGACATAAGCATTCATTCATTCATATACAAACACACACATAGATGCAAAGAAGTAAGTAATAAGGGAAACAATATATATGTAAACATGCATCAGAATGTCTTCTTATTACTCCTTATTTTGTCAAATACATACTGTTTACAGCAAGTATTAAGAGGGGAGGTAGTTATACCTTATAAATAGAAATGTTATGTCAGTTTAGTCACCTGTTGGTTGTCAACTGACTCAACATACAGATTTCAACATACAATACATCTGACATCAGTCATGACAGAACATGCATGGGGATGCATCAGTAGCTCACTGAAAACTTTCTTGGTTTGTTTTCTTTCCTCTTGGCAAAAGGGTTGGATCTCTGTTCTTTACTTATGTCATGTCTTTTTCTGCTTTGTCAAAGGACAGAAATCAAATAACTTAACCACTTCGACAATGTTTTCTTCAAGTTCTAAATCCTCCAACTCAATAGGAACTTCGTTTATCAGATCATTTTGCTACTTTGTCTAGTTGTGGAGGTAACTTCTTACCTGGTTGTCATCTAAGTCACCTGACACAATGACAGGGACACGGAGGACACGGAAATACGAGTGTCCGACACGTGACACAGCGACCCCGGAAACGGGACATGGAGTACACATTTATATATATATATATATATATATATATATATATGTGACAAAATTTTGAAAATTACACACAAAAATGAAATATATACATAAAGATTCATATTTTGTTAAAAACTAGAAGATTTACATGATACAAAATGACAAACACTGAACACACAAGAAATTAGAACCATAAGCTGCAGCATTCTCACATAAGGATTCATATTTTGTTAGAAGCTAGAAGATTTACATGATACAAAATGACAAACACTGAACACACAAGAAATTAGAACCATAAGCTGCAGCATTCTCAATCTCATTAAGTCATCGAAATCAAAATGTATTACAATGTAGATAGATACTGAGTTAGAGTAACTGATACTATAGGTGGGAATGCCAATGGCAAATACAAAATAGCCATAGGGTAAATACTAGAACCGTAGATGGAAGAATCTCATAGCTCATGAGTCGTGACTGTCAGTAGTCCTCCATGTCATAATCATCAAGATCAGCATCACTATCACTGCTCTCTCATCCATACTCCTCCTCCTCTATATCCAATGCAATATGTGCATCTGTTGATGTGGAGGATGACCCCTCAAGAGGATCACCATCATCAAAAGTGACCACCTCTAGCACTGGTTCATTAAGATCCAAGTTGGCTAATGCCAACTCAACACTGTTGTCCAAACCCATATCATCAGGAAACATATCCCACATCTTTGTCTTTCCTTAAACCACTCTTCTCTATGCCTGTAAATAAGACGGAGGTTGGTGTGCACATACACCACTAAGTCACCTGACACAATGACAAAGAGAAGAATTCAACGGGGGAGTTTATACTCGAGTGAAGGGTACATTTTTACTGGGGTCGTGACAAAAGAGTTCAACAATCAATGCCACCAACATCGAGGAACATAAAGGGCTTGGTGCTCTTGATTAAATGCCAATGTCATACCCTCGTACATGATAGAATCCAGTGGAAACATTGCAATCCCACCAATCTTGAAATTTTGAAAACCGGTCTGTTGAATTTTGAATGGGACCTAAAATTCCACTTTCTCCATATGAAGTCCAATGAGGTTGGAACCACTCTCAAACATCCTGAAACAATTAATGATAATGTTAAAAATTTAAGTAAAAGTGACATTCTCCTTTATCTTTCATTAAGATAAAGGAGAAACTCAATTTAAGAATTTAATATTACCATTGATTACTAGGGTGGGTGAAATGGAGGGGGTGGGGACCTCTTTGAAGAGCATTAGTAAGGAAAAATAACTCTCAGTTGCACACCAAAACACCTCACACCTACAACTTGCATGAGAAAACATGAGCTCGAGTCCTTTTTTGTGCAGGACACGTATCCTATTTTCGGGACACACTGAGGGCACGTGTTCTGTGCTAAACATGTGTCCTCAGCCTGTTGTGTCCAAGACGTAGGATATGCGACACGGGGGCGGATTGGATGTGTCCAGTGACTTAGGTTGTCAGATGACTTCTCTGACGGTGTTCATCCACAACTCAAAATATCCAAGTACTTTATGTATGGAAACATGTTAAAGTAAATATTAGCTTATCACGGTCAATTAGATATTAGACTTAGGCATTAATAAAGTCAACTTGACTTTAGATTATTTTATGTTTTTATGTCTTATTTCACTTTATTGTGTTTCTCGCACTATCCCACATTCATAAAGTGGATTGACTCAACTTGCTTGTAATCCTATATAAGAAAAAGCTTTCGCATTCTCAATAACATACAATACGGAGAACTCTCTCGAGTTATCTTGGTTTCTTTATGTGCCCGATTTTTGTAATATGGTATCAGAGCTTAGCTAGAGCCATGGAGATTGTGAGAGCATCAAGACCTACGGACAGCTGGCGATAGAGACGGATCAAGGGATCGCAAGCGTAGCATGTTGAAGAGCCAAAAGGGTTCATTGAAACCAGGTATTGTTTCATTTTTTCGAAGCAAGGTCAATTTCTTTTTTAAATTTCAGCCACCATACAGCGATTTTCAGTTGTCGATTTCAGCCATCAATTCCAAAGGTCATACAGAACAGTCATATGGTACAACAGTGCAATCGTACGAAATTCATACAGAATTGCTCAGAAAAGTACAAAAAAATTGATTTACGGTCCAAAATATCTTAGTTTTCAGTTTCCTTGACAGTATAGATGAATTGGAAGCAGATTGATGTTGTTTGTTTCCTACATTGGTGCCCAAATTTGCAGATCTGGATGTTTTAGCTACTGATTTATTATTTTTCAGCAAATCCAAGGAGAAATTGATATATTTTTTGGTGCTGGTTATTAGCAGATCTGACTGATTTTTGAGCTGTTTGAAGACATATCTATCTAGATCTGTGAAGTTTCAACTATTGGTACACAGATCTACGTATTTTTGGGCTGATTTTGGGCAGATTTCTCACAAATCTGTGTGTTTGTTAGCAATATGTGGTTGCTACAGCTGTTTAGAGCCAATATCCAGGTGTCTTACTGCCGTGTTGCAGTTTCAGGGAGGGAAGAACAGGTATTTTGCATTTGTTTCTCCGATTCAGTCTATTTTTCTGCACTTTGACTTGTATCTATGGCTTCGTTGTCCAACATCATGCTGGAAGGCAACCAAAAGTTCTCTGGGAAGAACTACAATACATGGAAGACGTATGTTGGCTATTTTTTCGTACAGGTGTTTGTCAAATATCGTTCTCGGCAAGGTAACCCGACCCACTAATGTGGGTAAAGACCAGGACAAGTTTGATGGACAAGACAGAAAAGTAGTGACGTTGCTCAAGTTATCCGTGACATATGAGATGCTTCCTAAGGTTCAAACCGGGAAGACTTCTGCCACGATTTGGAAGCATTTGAAAGATCTGCAAGAGACTTTAGACAAGGGCCGAGCCTTCTTCTTGAAGAACATGTTGTTTACAATCACGATGAGTGAGGGTACATCATTACAGGAGCACTTACTCAAGATCAAGGACATCCAAGAATAGTTGGAGGCCATTGACTGAAAGATTGAAGAAGAGGACATGGTGGTAATCACGCAGAAAAGTTTACCACGCGCCTATGAGCATTTCATAGAGACCCCGAACATCACCACTACGGATGTTGACTTGAAGTTTGGAGAGTTGTGGAGTAAGCTCTTACAACAGGACTGATGGAAGAAACAGTTTGGTAGCAACAGTGAGATCAAGGGTTCAAAACAGGTCTTTGCAGCCAATGTCAAGGGCAAAGGCAAATGGGCAAAGAAGAACGGTCAAGGCAATGGTGAGGATGCAACCAAGAGCCTGAAGATCATCACCTACCACTACTATGGCAAGGTAGGACATATGAAGAAGCATTGCAGAAAAAGATTGGCAGATCAGAAATCCCACCAAAGTGGGCCTCAGCAAAAGTCTCATGTCGCAGAGCACACAGAAGAGGAGTCGACCTTCTATGCATTCATGGCCACGACACAAGCAGATCAGTCCAAGTCCATCTGCTTGGTTCATTGATCCAATGACATCACGGCACTTCACCAACAAGTAGGATTAGTTCAAAAAGTATTCACCTTCTTCATCCAAGGATTTTGTGATCTTCGATGGTGTGGAGGAGTATACTATAGTTGGAACTCATGAAACATGACACATCCATTCTGGGCTTCGTGTCGCGAATCCGACGTGGGGACACAGATTTGTGTCCGATAGACATGTCCATTTTGGGCTTTGTGTTGTGAATCCGACGTGGGGACACAGATTCATATCCGACGCGAATTTGGGTCATGTCCTCTGCACATGACACGACCCAAATTCATGGCGGGCACAAATCTCGCACGTGTCACGATTTAGGGACACGTGTCACGGGATTTACAAGGTCCGCACCCTCTAAAAATCGATTTTCCCTTTCTTTTTTCATTCTTTGTTGAACAGGTTGGAGACGTGGGTGATTTTAGAGAGCTGCTAAGAGGACTTTGTGCAGGTTTGAAGCGATTCCAAGTGCTGGAAAGTGGATTTGACTACCAGATTGCAAGTTTTTTCCTACAACAGTGATTTTTCTTCCTCCTTCAACAGAAAGAACAGCTCAATCATCAAAGGAAGTAGGAAAAGGGAAAAGGAAAGGGAAGAATCTCAATGTTGGGGTTGCCCCCCATCCTACAACTTCATCCCCCTATTTTAGTGTCCCATATGTTGATGTTTCTAGTAGCTGCGGGAGGTATTCACCTCCGGTACAACCCTTCTTATAGAAGAAGATGCCAATAAGCCAAAGGAAAACCATTGAAAGATTTAAAGAAGCCAAAAAAGAATTATATTGCTCCAGAAGACAAGTCGGCCTACCAAAAAAGATAAAGAAAAATGTATTTTCCAGGAAGTACAGGTTGGCAACACTGGAAAAAGTTCACTGGCAGATTAGTATAAATAAGAGAGGACACTAGCTATTTTGTACACACACTTTCCACTCTGAGAAAGAGGTGCAAGCCTAAGTGTGCGAGTTGCAGTTGCAAGAGGGAGGCGCATGTCTGGTTGGTGTCTATCTCTCAGTGATGGTGGTGCGCTAGAGGTGGACTAGTGCTCTAGCACTCTGGCTAGGGTTTACATTGTTGAGTTATGGCTGGACTCTTTCTTATTGATTTTGCTCTAGTGAATAGAGCTTGGTTATTCTGTCTTTGGCATGGATCTTCTCTATAACAAGGTATTGGGCTTTCTCCCCTTGTGAAGAAGGGTTTCCCAGGGTAAACTACTATGCTCTGCTCGGGAGTGGCACTTGAGGATGCCTATAGTTGGGTGGCAATGAAAGAACATTTCCTATGGAAAAAGGAGCAGTCCCATAATTCGTTTTTGTGATTTGTGCTTGGTTAATCTTCTTGAGATCCTGGTTATTTACTATAGTATTAATCTAGTCTAGAAATTTAACATGGTATCAGAGCTAGTCTTGAAGATGACCATTTGCACGAAAGCTAAGGATTGTTAGAGCCCTGTTGCTGGCAGAAGAGAAGGGTTGAGCCCCTTCACAGTCCCGTGATGAATTTTTGTTGAATTTTAATGCTTAGCTCAAGCACATGTAGTTTCTTTTCAATTTAGCATGAACTTGAACCATAAACAATGCAGCAATACAATATACAATAGCTGCAACAACCAAGATCACAAGAAGAATAACCATGCACAAGAACACAAGAAGTTATCTTGGGAAAACCCTTCTCAACCAAGGGAAAAACCCAGCAATCCTTTGTTATAGAGACAAGAGAAGATCACCCTTTCACCACAAACCCTAGTGCACACAAGAGGGTGCTCTATGACCAAGAAAACTTGCGCCTAAGAGAAGTGCACACTTCATCCCTACAAGTAGGTGTTGAGATAATGAAACAAGTGTGTGTGAGTTATCCACAATGGGGATCAACTCTTATTTATACATGACCTAGCACATCAAATGGATGTGTCTATTGGCACAATAAGGCCGACATGTACAACTGAATAATATAATTAATCTTTACACAATATTAATTATCTATACATGGTGGGGCTGACTTGTACCCTTTACAATACAAATTAGGGTTACACAAAAATCTTACTCTTAGACAATATAGCAAGGATCTCTCACATCCTCTAGTGCTTAGCCACTAGGGACACGTCCACCTGTGCTCAACCACAGGGACGTCACTCTCAACATATCAACTCAACTAAGTCCATAGGAGTACCAT
>SNQJ01S0007554.1:3017-89896 GCA_010110895.2 Picea sitchensis
CGGCTGAATTCTTATTCTTTGTTAGATTTCGGGCATGCCAAAGCCGAGGCTGCAGCCCTGGAAGACCTAAGTTTGGTCTCCATCGAATATAAGAAACATGATCCACAAAGGGTTGTGAGAAACCATCTAGCTAATTGTGGGCTCAAGAGATTTGAGCATGAAAATTCACCCCTGGATGACGTTTTCCGAGGGGCGAGGTCTTATGAAGAAGTACTCGCCCGGATCCAATCCTTAGCACCCGAAGACACAACCTCTGTATTGAGATTCCAGGAACATAGACGAAGCTGTCTCCCTGTTGTGTTGGGAGGTGGGGGTCCGGGTGTTTCCGAGACGAAATAGAAGGATGCTGAAGGTTATGAAGACGCAATTCCTCACCTCGGAAAACACCAGGAGGGGGAACAAATGAGGAATTCCGAAGCAAAGGTAAGGACTCCGGACCCGCCAAGGAAACAAAATCCGGAGGCTAAAGTAAAAACCCCGGACCCGCCAAGGAAACAGAAGCCGGAGACTGAAACAAAGACTCTAGGACCATCAAAGAAGCAGAATCCTGTCGATACTCCAAGAGAATCAACAAAACAAATCGGAGAACCCATCACCTCGGTCACACCCTTGCAGTCGGCACAGTGAAATGTCAACGAGGGATGGATATTTAATGAAGAACTGAGGCCCATAAGAGCAGAAGAACTCCCTCCAAATGAGTTCTTCTTTGATAAAAAGTGGAAGGTGGTAGTGAAAAGAGAGTTCTATCAAGAAGGAGGGTCTACTGCGAAAAAATATAAAATCATGACCGATGGAAAAGATAAGAAAAGGTGACCAACTCGCCATTGAAATCGCAGGAACGCTGGGAGCGTATGCTTCAGCAAATCAATTCTCAGTTGGGCTTTTGAAGAACCAACTAAAAAGGAAGAATCGCTTAATCAGGACCCTCGAGGCTAGATTGGCGACAGCCGCAGATAACGCTAAAGGTCAGGCTAGCATGGAAATAGAACAGGCCAGAGTGGCCGACAAAAATGAAATAGAGGTGCTCAAGGCCAAGCTTGAGCAAGCACAGTTGGTGGTCTGAGATGGTCAAGCGCAGGCGAGCCAACAGAGAAGTCTGATCGAACAGTTGCAGGCTCGGGTAGAGATCGCCGAGAGCAGAGCGATAGACATCGGGATATTTAAATCCCAAGCTAGCGAGATTCGGAGCAGAATCTTTTCGGCACAACAGAATTTGCTCGCCAGGATAGGAGAGATCCGGGAAAATTGTTTGTTGGTAAATCAGGTTTCCGAGAACCTGACTGCCAGAGAAAGAGATGCAGGAGCGGCTCGGGTCACCTTCCAGGAGGCAGTGATAGCCACGAATAACAGAGTTTCAGCAGGTGCTACCGGGTTCGCCATACCAGAACAAACCAGAGGTAATATACTGTTGAAGGATTGGGAGCACAACATTTCCCTGGGCAAGGAGAAAGCTCAAAAGGTAATCAATTCTTTGGAAGAAGATTTTAATTCCATAGATGGTGAGCTGTTGGGTATGGACAGTGGAGGTGATGCAGAAGCATTGATGCAAATGAATGTGGAACAGATCTCACTTGATCTGAAAGAGAAAGATGAGAGAGATTTAGCTGATATCTCTCGGATAGATATGGTAGATATGTCCCAAGTTGATAAGCACATGATCAAACCCAACACGCAGCTAAGTGCTCTCGACATCATCGGTGCACAAATGGAGGACAAGCTACAACAGTTAGCCCGAGAATGTTACTTCATCGAGGCCAGCTGTCAAGCAGAGCCTTCACGGCTCGTATCTCAGCTTGTGGAAAGATGTATCACCTGCATCGAGTCCGCGCGAAGACAAGCACCTGGCACTAAGTGAAGACAGAGTAGGGGAAATGGAGAGATTGTTCTCTCCTCTGTCATAATTGAAATTTTGCAACTATTGAGATTCTACCTGCTTTGTAAAAATTGTATAAATATACCCCAGAGAGAAATAAACGGGGTTGGACCCTTTTTGAGATTTTGTAAGAGAGTTTTTACATTGAGATTTAATACAAGCAGATCTGAGATTCTCAATTCCGTCACTACTGTATTACAAGTTTGCTTTCTCGTTCCTCATTTTTCAATTTCAATTCATATTCATAATTGATGTGCTTCGTTATACTTTAGTACGACCACTACTATAACGAATAAATTTGGGTTTTCTGTAATTGTTTATTGTCTTTCCTCTGCACTAGCTATCAACGGTGTAAGACCAATATGTAGTTTCGGAATTCTGCATGTATTTTTTGTTACATCGATTATTTTCTTACATATTTTCTTCTCCCGTTTACTTCGTGAGATTTTCCCCTGGTAGGAACCTGACACCGTAAACGACTCAATGTTTTATCCCATCTCACCCCTTTTATTAAAATATAATACAGTTACGGGAACGAGCCTTAGATTCGCATCCGTATTCTAATTCTGCAACCATAAGTTCTCTTTTACAAGACTAAACTGAGATAGCACTTAACCTCTCTTAAAGTTTTTTCCTACCTGCGATGTTCCCCCATGACAATTCCTGTACCAACTCAACCTAATGTTGAACCCAGACTATTGAACCAAACACACATCACTTTAAACCTCTTCAATACCATCCTTAAAATGACAACTAACCAGGATGAACTCGAACAAGCATGGGCAGCCATTGAATGAGACATAACTATCCAGGAACAGTTTGAAGCCAGACAACGCCAACAAAGAAATATCCCTTAGCTTTCTTCTCCGAGGGTTGACGTTTCTCCCTTCTCCATCTTCTAACCACTTTCGGATGCCTTGACACTGTACTTTTGAGCCTTAAGTACAGACTCAAGAACAACACCAACCAAGGAAGTCATTTCCTCCATTTCAACAAAGGGAGAAATCTCCATGAGTCCCATCTTGTCCCTCGAGTATGCAAACTTTATCTTGGATAAATAATTCATCAAAATATCATATGTTTGCTCATCGGTGGAGATATACTCGAGAATCATTTATCCCTTTTGGACTTTATCACGAAAAAACTATTACTTGATCTCAATGTGCTTCAACCTGTCATGTAACATGGGGTTCTTTGAAAGCTTCACACAACTTTGATTATCACAATTTATCACAGTCGAATCCAACACTTAATCAAATAGTCCAAAAACTGGCTTACTGAGCCATACTTCTTTTGTAGAAGTGTCACAATATGCAATTGTTGGAAATATTGAGAAGGGGGTGAATCAATATTTAGAGCAATTAGTATTTTTGAACCTGTACTTCAATAAGATCATGTATTCAATTTATATCCAATCAGCGATGAATAATATCCAATGAACAATGAAGAATAGTATAAGAGATACACCAATACACCATGCACAATATATAAGAAGTAATCATGTATTATTGTTCAAAGGAAGTAATGACTTACAAAGGTAGCTACAACTTCCAAATATAAAGGGAGGGATAAATTTCCAAAAGGAAGATACAATCCTCCAATATCAAGAGAGGGTTGACCTCTCCATCCTTGTCCATTCCTTCCACCCAATAATATATGAGAGATAATAAAACTTTACATTAAATTATCACCATCAACCAACCATCACATAGAACCTAATAACGCTTCCTGAGACTTCTTCAACTTCTGAAATTCTTCACTTATTAGAATACTCTGATCCTGTAGATAATATTACTCAATTTATTCTCTGAAACGCCTCCAAGTTTCACTCCTTGAATCCTCCCATAAAACGAGTTATAGATAAAATGGTAGACCTTATTCAATTTTGGTTTATTCAGGAGAGCGAACTTGTACAACATTCCCCGTGCTCAATATTTAACATCCGATTATGAAATTCATACACAGGAAACTAAAGCCCGTACTCTTTCCAATGCAATTGGTCTCACTTAATTTGTATTCTCTATTAAGACATTATGATTGTTTTACCTGGAACACTTGTTTATGACTAGCTTCGGGACTAGTCAAAAACCCTATCTTCCACATAGTCTATTTCCAAAAGTATAGCGAATAAAGAGACACATTTTTTACCCAGTTACCTAGATATGTCTTATCAATAGCCTCCTAATTTCACCATTTGAATCGTTATAGAAACAAAGTTATAGTGAAAATGGTAAGATGACCTGTAAATAACATACCTTAGAACACATCATCAAAAGACTTCATCCTCCCTTGAAATTTGACCTTCTTTACTTCAAGTTTCCTTAGAAATTTGACTTCTGTCTCCTTGTCCATTAATAAACTCGTGTGTTTTGAAAAATGAATGTATAATGAGATGTATTTATACCCTTTATGTCACTTCCTTTTAACATTAGGGCCGACATGTAATTTCTGCTTCAATTCACATTGTCATCTTCAAAAATTCATTTCTCCTCAATCGTGAGGATCCATGTGGCGTGCCACATACCACCGGAAGCAACATGACTTATAATATCCATCCATGGGTGTTGTATATACATGTGTAATTTACTTCATGTCTATCTAATTTGATCAACTATGGGGTCCAAAAGCCAATGGCTAGGGTTGACATCAATGACTACAATAAATGACTAGGGTTGATATCAATGAAAACAACCAATATTCTAACAATCTCCCCCCTTTTCATTGATGGAAACAATCATGCTCCCCCTATCATCACAATCTGAATTTATCTCCCCATTTGACATCAATGGAAAAGGGTGGGGCTGCTCCCCCTGAGTTCAATGGAATAAGGTGACCTTCTTCTTTGGGTTTTCTCCCCCTGGACATGTGGTACTCAATAATACTTCATTCTTATTTTTGGTCTTTGGGAGTTTTTCTTCCTTTGAATCCTTTTGTGTGGCTTTTGTCTTCTCTCTCTTCTTCACGTGTAGTATGTATATGTTGTTCAGTCTTATTGTTGCAATTGCAACCAATATTCCTGAGTTCTTTTCTCTAATTTTACATTTTTGGGAGTCAAACGTAAGAGTGTATCCTTGATCACATATTTTGATGACACTACGGATATTATTCTTCAGATATTCAACCAATAGAAATTTTCCTTCTTTTACATTTTCACTTCCAAGCTTTACAGTTCCTTTTCCAAGTATTTTGGTAGATGATTCATCTCCAAATACAACATTGCCACCCTTTTTCTTCAAGCTGAAAATTTTTCTTTGATATTTGGTCATATGATATGAGCACCCACTGTATATTAACCATTCATTTTTTTCTTTTCATTCTTTATCAACCAATGCTATTTGACAGTTTTCATTGTGTGGAATTTCTTTCCTTTTCCATGCTGTAGTTGGTATAGGGACATTTGGCATAGGATTATCTTCCTTCATCTCTCTGCAATATCGTGCTTTGTGACCAATATTATTGCACTTGTAGCATACAATATTTTGATCCATTAATGGATAAAATGGATTATAATTTTTGTTGACAGGTCTGTGAACATTTCCATATCTACTATTTGCACCATTCATGTATCTTGTGTAGTTATTCCTTTCATTGATTCTACAATTGATTTCGTTGTGTCCAAAATTTCCACAAGTATAACAATGTCCAAGAAATAAATTTTTATACCTGGGAGTAAGTGATCTTCTTTCTGGTGTGGTCCATATGGGTTCACGATCTATTCTTCTATAGTTTCCTTCATAATTATTTCTTTCATACATGATGGGAGAGGATCTTATTGATGTCTCATTCATTATGAATTCTAGTCTTATATCTTGTTGTTCAGCTTTCTTTGGAGTGTTGGTTTCATCCTTTTCATCTTCATTCTCTTGTTTTGTTGTCTTCAAACTATCATTGTATCCTAGTCTTGTCTTGTCATTTGGAGATCTTTGAATTCTATGGATCTCATCTAATGTTTTAGTGCTTTTTTTGAACTTCTTCAACYTTTCTATTGTCAAYAGTAGCTCCCCTTTTGTGTGGTCCAATTCTTCTTTCAATTTATCATAATCTTCTAATTGTTCCTTCAAGCTATCAATGGTCTTTTCAATCTTGTAATTCTCTTCTTCACAACTACTCAATTCACCTTTTAGTATTATGTTGGTGTTTCTAAGATTGATATTTTCAGTTTCAACATGCTTCAACTTTTCAAGATTCTTATCTTCTTGTTCACTCTCTACGTTGTCTTTGTATCCCCAAAAGGAATCAAGGTTAGTTTATTCATCTGAATCTTCTTCAAAAATGATTTCTTCTTCTTTAGAACTCTTTTGATCATCATCCTGGGTTTCTTGGGTTATGAAGAGGACTTCTCCTCCATCATTATCTTCTTCATCACTCTCATATGAGGAGATGTCATTAACCTTGGAGTAGAATCTCTTTTTATTTTTGAGACTTCTCTTTT
Source organism: Picea sitchensis (assembly GCA_010110895.2). Taxonomy (NCBI): domain Eukaryota; kingdom Viridiplantae; phylum Streptophyta; class Pinopsida; order Pinales; family Pinaceae; genus Picea; species Picea sitchensis. The sequence continues at coordinate 9,323 of SNQJ01S0007554.1, forward strand.
TATAGTAGCATTTTTCAGCAAAATATCCTATTCTACCATAGTTAAAGCATTTGAGAGGAGACTTACCTTTGTATCTGCCAGTTCCCTTCTGGAGCCTTCTTATGAAATTTTCTATTTCTTCATCAAGGTCGTTATCCTTGTATTTTGTCTTATTTATGGATTTAAAATCTGCTTCATTGTTTGGCTTGTCACTTTCTGTACCTGTTCTCATTTCATATGATATAAGAGACCCATGTAATTCGTCCATTGTCATTTTGGTCAAGTCCCTAGTTTCTTCAATGCAGAGGCCTTAACATCATACTTCAAGAGAAGTGATCTCAACACTTTTTGTACAAACAAGGATTCATTTAGCTCTTCACCTAATCCTCTGATAGCATTAAGAACTTCATCAACTTTAAGAAAATAGCTTGCAATATCTTCCTTTTCATCCATCTTCAAATTTTTAAATTCTTCTCTATGTTGTTGAAGCTTGACCTACTTAAATTTTGGATCACCTTCATAGATACTCTTGAGTTTGTCCCATAACTCTTTAGCAGTGTTGCAACCCATCACTTTGCTAGCAATGTTTGGTGCCAATACTCCTAGAATAACATGTTTGGATTTTGAATTACGACTCATAATATTCTTCTCATTTGGATCGGTTGGAGCATTCTTTGGGATTACATATCCATTTACAACTGAGTACCAAATGTCTACTCCCAAAGATGTTAGGTAATTTTTCACTCTGTCACTCCAGTATGCATAATTTCTTCCATCAAATCATTGAATCCCATTTGGAATGTTCTCATGGTCATCCATCTCTGCTCAGGATTTTCCTTGCAGTGATTAAATTGTTCTGAAGGCAACTTGCTTTGATACCAATTGTTGGAAACACCAAGAGGGGGGTGAATCAGTATTTAGAGAAATCAATATTTTTGAACTTGTAATTCAATCAGATCATGTATTAAATTTATATCCAATCAACAATGAATATTATTCAATGAACAATGAATAATAGTATAAGATATACACCAATACACCATGCACAATATATACAAAGTAATCATGTATTGTTGTTCAAAGGAAGTAATGACGTCCAAAGGTAGCTACAACTTACAAATATAAAGGGAGGGATAAACATCCAAAAGGAATATACAATCCTCCAATATCAAGATATGGTTTACCTCTCCATCATTGCACCTTCCTTCCATCCAAGAATATATGAGAAATAATAAAACTTTACATTAAATTATCACCATCAACCAACCATCACATAGAACCTGATAATTCTTCCCGAGACTTCTTCTATTTCTGAAATTATTCACTTCTTGGAATAATTTGATCCTATATATAATATTACTCAATGTATTCTCTGAAATTCCTCCAAGTTTCACTCCTTGAATCCTCCCAGAAAAGGAGTTATAGAGAAAATTGTAGACCTTATTCAATTCTAGTTTATTCAAGAGAGCGAACTTGTACAACATGCCCCGCGCTCAATATTTAACATCAGATCCTAAAATTAATACACAGGAAACTAAATCCTGTACTCTTTCCAATGAAATTTTTCTCACTTCATTTGGATTCTCTATGAAGACGTTATGACTGTTTTACCTAGAACACCTATTTATGACTAGATTCAGGACTAGTCAAAAACCCTATCTTCCACAGAGTGTATCTCCAAAATTATATAGAACAAAGAGATGAATTTTTTTTCACAATTACCTAGATATGTGTTATCAATATCGTACTAATTTCACCGTATGAATCATTCTAGAAACAAAGTTATAAATAAAATGGTAAGATGACATGTAAATAACATACGTTAGAACACATCACCAAAAGACTTCATCCTCCCTTGAAGTTCAACCTTCTTTACTTCCGATTTCCTCATAATTTTGTCTTCTATCTCCTTGTTCATTAATAAACTTGTGTTTTTTTTTTAATGAATGTATAATGAGATGTATTTATACCCTTTATGTCACTTCCTTTTAACATTAGGGTCGACATGTAGTTTCTTCTTCAATTCACATTGTCATTTTCAAAAATTTATTTCTCCTCAATCCTGAGGATCCATGTGATGTGCCACTTACCACCACAAGCGTCATGAATTATACTATCCATCCATGGGTGTTGTATATACATGTGTAATTTCCTTCATGTCTATCTACTTCAATCAACTGTGGGGTCCAAAATCCAAAGGCTAGGGTTGACATCAATGACTGCAACCAATGAATAGGGTTGTCATATGCACTCCCTTCCCAATCTGAATCAGTAAATCCATGCATCTATAAATAACTATTTGAGGCATATCTCAAACCATAGTTTATCATCCCATGAATATATCTCAAAACATTATTTGTAGCTATCCAATGCTCATGTCGAGGTTCCACTTGGAATTGGCTCATTGTGTTCACAAAAGAGAAAATGTTTGGTCGGGTATTCACCAAATACATCAATTAGCCAATCAATTGCCGGTACAGGGATGACTCTTCTGGATCAGAATCAGAGTCTCTCAACTTCCTCATATATGTCACTATTGGAGTTTCCATGGATTTGCAATCCCTCATCCAAAACTTCTAAAGAATATCTACAACATACTTCCCTTGCCCCAGGAAGATTTCACCACGCTTCTACTATACTTATAGTCCCAAATAATAATGCATGAGACCAAGATCCTTCATATCAAATTCAAAGGATAACTCCCTCTTACACTAAATAATGAGAGGCTTTACACCTGTCGGAAACAAATCATCGACATATAGTATCTGGATCGCAGGTGCGTCATTCACAACCTTTTAATAAGGATATGGATCATCATATCTCTTGGAAAATCCAAGTCTCGTCAAGTAACTCTCAATTCGTGCATACCAAGCTCTTGGAGCTTAGACCTTATTTAATATTCATACATGGATTTATTTTGGGTGTACCTCAAAACCTTGAGGTTTCTCTATGTATACTTTTCCCTCAATTAATCCATTGATAAAAGTGGTATTTACATCCATCTGATGTAAAATCCAACCCATGGATGCTGCAAAAGATATTATGGCTCTAATAGAGGTATATATGGCAATTGGAGCAAACGTTTGATCATAGTATTCTCCCTCTTGTTAGAAGAACCCTCTAGCCATGACTATTTCCTTGTATTTATTGTTACTTCCATCAACTACATTCTTTATCTTGTAAACCCATTTTGAAGTTACTACATATTTTCCTTCAGATCTAGGCACAATTTACAATACATAATTTTTCATGATGGATTGATATTCTTTTATCATAGCTTCCTTCCATTCTGTGATCTTGATTGCTTCTTCAAGGTGGAAGTTGATGCATTTAGATGTTCTAGAGAACATGTGGTTTCTTCCTTGGGACCTTCATATTCTTCTTCATCATTGAGAACCATGGAATCTTCAATAGATTTCCTGAAGCTAATATTTTCATCAAAAATTACATCTCTATAGGTTTCAACCTTCTATTGACCTGGAACATAGATTTTGTAAGATTTTTATGACTCACTATATCCAATGAATATGTCCTTCGTTCCTGAAGGTTCCAACTTCTTTCTTTTTTCCTTGGGAACATGAATATAGACAGGACAACCAAAGATCCTCAAGTGTTTAACACTTGGCTTTTTTCTGGAGAAATATTATTCTAGAGTCATGTTATTCAATATATGATGAGGATTTCTATTATGAAAATATACGGTTGTCATAGTTGCTTCTCTCCATATAAACATGGATAGATTATGGTCACTCGTCATTTCCCTGATAGATTTTTCAATGGATCGGTTCTTTATTTCTACTACACCATTATGCTGAGGATTGTAGGGAGTAGTGAGCTCCCTCATAATCTCTACCTGTCCGTAGAATGTCTTGAAATCATCTGAGGTGTACTCTCCTTCTTAGTGAGGGAGTTGACATTGTTCCACACACATCTAAGTGAACAAATTCCAAAACTTATTTTTCTTACCACACTTCCTTTAGAATTGGTACTTGGTGAGATCACCTACCTCACCACTTGATACAGTCTTATGCTCCATGTTTGCAACTATCACTCTAGCTACTTCTTAGAACTATCTCCCGTGACCTTCCTAAAACAAGAACAATAAGAGAAAAAGTATTTCCAATAACATTTTCATAAGAACATATCTAAGATAACAAGGATCATAATCATCAAAAGATTACCAAAATGACCTGCCCAGGAACAAGAAATGTTTCCTAAAGGAGATGTTAGTTCATTTTGCAAACAAGTGCAATAAGCATATATATATATATATAGTACTTATATGCAACCAAGTATACCTAGCAGTAATAGAACCTTTCAAATATTGTTGTTACAACTTCAACTATCAAACTTGATATGTGAAAATGGAAAATTAATAATTTTATTAATCAAACCTGGAACCTGGAGCCTCAACTGCTTATTCCTCTAAATGTATTGAATCCAATATTACTGCTTGGACAAGGTCTCTTATACATTCCCTGCAAAACACACTCATGCTTTGTTGGATGATATAACATGAAAGAATATACAAGTGCATACCTTTGAAATGTGCAGCATCGTTCCACTTGTCTTCCAATATGAAACTAGACACCAGATTGATAAGAAGAGGTTACAAACTGAATCAAAAGGTTCAATGACTGGAACAAGCTAGAAACAGTGAAATTTCAACTTTTACAACAAAATCAATTTTAACCAAAAGTCAACCTTTGACTTTGAATTTGACCAGTCAACCTTTGACTTGGACCATTCATCCTTTGACTTTGACCATTCAACCTTTGAATTCGACCCAAAAACTCAAACTTGACAGTTTTGTTGGCTAAGGGAACCAGAGGGTGCACTAGGCTAGAGCACATTAGAATTTATAGAAATTAGGTCCAATGCTCTACTTACGGTGTCGAAAGAGTTGGATTAGGGTTTTTTGCAATTGCAAAATCAGAAACCCTAGTTGTAGTTGAAATTGGTGCCATGATGAGCTTAACAAATAATTTCCACATTACCTTCCATTAGTTAGATTGTTCTGAAGGTGGTGTGGGCCCATAACCTATTAAAATATTCGATGTGCTCATTTTACCATAGACAACATCACAATATTTTCACCCAACCATAGGCACATAGCCACCCCCAAGAACCATAACCTTTGTTATATATAATGATTCTATAAGAAGCACTAAGAACCAACAGATAACCAAGAGAGTGCATATTTCTCCAAATATAGCTCACCAAAAAGAAAGTCCCAAAGCCACAGATCAAGAACAATACTTAGCTGCACCAATTGCAGTTGCACTTCTTTGAATACATCACCAATAATACCACCAATATACACCAGGACATCACCAATAATATTGCCAAGAGATACTAGAATATAGGGCACAGATCTTAAGTTAGATGGCGCTAGAGAGAGAGACCAAGAAACACCCCAAAATATGTCTCTTTCCTTCCTTCTAGATGCAGATCCAAACTTTTTCTACACTTGAGAGAGTGAGTGAGATGAGTGTATACAAATGAAGTTGATCATCTCTTATTTATAGTGGTTCTTGTCACTTATCTGGGGCGACTTTTCCTTTTAGAATATAATACTTTAATATTAATTCCTTTATTGAGTTGACTTGTCTTATAGGGTTTTTACACATCTATTTAGGGTTTCCCTTGCTTCCAAAATATTCTATTCTAGAAAAATATTACACATGGATTTTAATACCTTACATAGTTACCATAATATCAACACTTCATACATTCCTCAACTTCAACAACAAGAGAATAGCATCTTCATCAAACATTACCTTAGTCTCACATGACTAGTTTTTGGATTAGTCACAAACCCTAAATTTCAACAAGAATAAATCCATACCTATAATGAATGAAGGTTTGAAAATTGTACCCAATATTATTCAATATCGTCTTTGAAATTCCTCCAATTTTCACTACTTGGAACATCCTAGAAAAGGAGTTACAACAAAAATGGCAGACATTGTTGAATTTTGGCTTATTCTAGAGAGAGAACTTGTACATAATGACACACATGGAATATTTCATATATAGATCTGAATATTGTACAAGACATACTAATGACTATAGTCTATCTAATGCATTTTGTCTCACTAAATTTGTATCCTCTATGAATATGTTATGATTGTTTTACCCGAAAAACTTGTTTGAGATTACTTTCATGACTATCCCAAAACCCTATTTTCCAAAGAATGTATGTCAGAAAATAGAATGATGAAGAAGAAAAAATCGTTACCACAAGTACCTTGACATGGATTCTCGACTGCCTCCAATTTTCTCTATCTGAATCATTCTATAATTTTTTTTTATAGTGCAAATGGTAAGATGACCTTTAAATAACATACCTTAGAACACATCATCACAAGACTTAGCCCTCCCTTGGAATTTCTCCCTTCTTTACTTCATATTCCCTTTGAAATTATCCTCAAATATTCATGGTTACCTCATGTAAGAATCACTTACATAGAATATATTCAATATAATGTGTGTGTGAATGTGCTTATGAGTGACTTCTTGAGGTGTATTCATACTTTTTCTAGGTAACCTTTCACCTTAACTTTAGGGATTCTTGAACTTTATTGTCACAACCACTTTACCCTTTCATTAATGACTTAAAACCAATTAGGGGCTTCTTAACCCATATTTCAACCAATTAGGGGGTTTATTAACCTATCTTTGGGGCTTCCAACTTCATGACCTCATAACTCCTCAATCGTGAGGAACTATGTTGCGTACCACCTATCATTGGAAACGACATGACAAGGACTATCCATCCATGAGTGTCTTACATGCATTTACATTTTCTTTCACTTCCATATTCCTCAACCAACTTCAGGTACCATAACCACGCCACCAAGGATTCATGTAGAATTCATCAAATGCACCCAACAATATGATGACATCAACCACTCCATCAATGGAAACTAACTCATCATCAATATAAACCACATATCTAGGGCTTCTGGAATTCTCCAAGGGTTGACATCAATGAAAAGCAACTATCCAAACCAACTTCCCAACAATCTCCCCCTTTAGCATTGATGGAAACACCAACATTGATGGAAACACCGACATTGATGGAAACACCAACATTGATGGAAACACTAATGCTCTAAAACTCATGCTCCCCCTGTGACCATTTCTCCTTATCAATGTTTCTCACTCTCCCCCTTTGATATCAACAGAAAAGGTTCTCTCTCCTTGAGGTTTCTCCCCCTATATTCATGCAGCTAGATGGCTCAGAACAATGGAGGAATCTGCCCTAATGCAGAGTGATATTCCTCTCTGTCTATAGACTCATCATCTTCCTTAACTATGACCTCTTCCTTTTTTCCTGTGGATTATTTATGATCTTGCACTCTAATTATTGAGAGTACAACTTCTTGGGCATGTTCCTTCACTTCTTCTCTTCTTTCTCATACTACTATGAATCATACGATCTCTGGGACATGTTATTTATTTATCTACTCTTCTTGTCATTATTTTCTTCTTCAAACCTTCATGTATCTGACAACGATGTTTTCTTTCATGGAGGGATCTATCATGCTGATGCAATTCCAATATATGTGACGATAATTCTGGCATTTGTAACATTCAATGTTATGTGGGGCCACAAAAGTATCAATTCTTCCATATTCTCTACAATCTACATCCTTATGTTCAAAGTTAGTACAATTAAAACAATGACCATAAAATAAATTTTGATACTTGTGGGTGAATGATCTTATTTGTAGTGTATTCCTTATGAATTATTTCCTTAACTTATCATGATATTCTCTTTTGTTGATCCCTTAAGAAGAATGTATCTTTATCATTTTTCTTTGATTATAGTTGACCATGATTCCTTCCTTTGAGTAATTCTGCGTAACTCTTACTCTTTTGTTCATTCTTCTTTTCTGGAAAACTGGTGTGCTTCTGTTCAAAATTCTCTACTAATTATGTGGATGTTTCTGTATTTTTGTCGTTCTTGCTAAGCTTGATGATTTTGTCTCCCGATGTGACAACTTATTCTTCAAGCTTCTAAACCTCTTCTTCTTTCCTCATCATCTGACTCTTCATGACTTCTTATGTTTTCTTTTCTTCTTCAAGCTGGATCTTCAAGGATATGATTTTCTTTTCAAGTCTTCTTTCTTCTGGACAAAATTTCACTTCAAGTTGATTTTTATCCTCAGTTCTTTCCTTAAGATTATTTGTCAAAATATTTCTCTTTTCTTTGCTTCCTTTCTTTCGACTTCCAAACACTACTTTTATTCCATATGACCTTTGTATGTTTATTCAATATTTATGGCTTCTTCTAGCAGTGATTTTAGTTTCACGATGACTTGTTGAGATTCTATGGAACTTTCTTGAGAATTATTCTTGACCAATTGTTCTTCAAGAGACTTGTTTTTCTTTCTTTCATTCATTAATTCGTCTATAGCACTGATTAATTTTGATTCAATATCTACTATACCTTATTCACAATATTCTTCTTATGACTTTGTCTAACATAACGAGCATATTTCTTTTTATGTACTTGCATCTTCTATAGAACTCTTTGTCTCTGTGATGGGAGATTCCTCAAAATAGAGATCGTGTAGATTATACCAAAGTTCTTTAGCTGATAAACATTTTCTAACTTTCTCTTTTACTGAATCAGGTAATCCTTCCAAGATGAAATCCATTGCTATTATTTTGTTCTTTTTAAGTCTTTCTTAGCTACAATATTTGGCTCATTTGAATTGGTGTATAATGTAACAAATCAGTACCAAAAATCATATCCATGTTCCTGTAAAACAAAATTCATTCTAACGCTCTACATCTCATACTATAGGCCATTATGACCATCGAACCGTGGTACTCCATTTCTATACAAATTGTTTCTCTCCATAATATTCCTTCTAGTGGTTAAATTGTTTCCTTGAAGGAACCTTCTCTAATACCAATTGTTGGAATACTAAGAGGGGGGGTGAATCAATGTGATCGCTTTTACCACTTTTAACCATAATATATAAAGTTCAACTTACTCAACATTATATCATCAGTGTATCATGCAAATATAAACATAAGCAACATCACATCAAGTACACAGTACACCAGAATTTATCTGGAAACCCAAATGGGAGAAAACCACGAAATACATTCTTATATATAAAATAATCCATTCATTGGAAGCACCAAATTCCCAATTCTCCAGTTGAAACTGGAAGGAGTATACAAACCCCTATTTATAGGCTCCAACCTAAAGGAAGCTACAACTCCCTAACATCTCTATCTCCAGCTAGAAGGCAGCTACAAACCATGATTCTTAGGCTACAACTTGAAGGAAGCTCCAATTCCTTGAGTTCTTCAGAACCAACCGAAAGGAAGCTACAAACCCCTTTCCTTGCCCTGTCCTTCCACCCTGAAATATAAATGTAGGCCAATTATCACTACCACTATCATTTTCATTTCCACTATCATGGTCGCTGTCTCTGTCACATCAACTTGCCATTGTATCCAACTTGTCACATCAACCTGTTGTTTTCAACCTGTCACATCAAATTGTTACTGATCAACTTGTACAACATGTCAATGTCATCGATTCTCAAACATATCCTCTCACATGGATCATATACCAAGGACACCTCTCAACTAGATTTCCAACATCACCAACACATACCTCTACCAAGCATGTACCAAGATCACCAATATACCATCACAAGATATGTGTCTCAACCATGTACCAAAGCATGTACCAAACCATCAACATGTACTGTACCAAGCATCAACTATGTACTATAACCTGTACCACAACAAGTGCATCAACCATGAACCGACACATGTACAACAAGTGCATAAACCATGCACCAACACATGTACCATCTACCTCAACCATAAATCATGTACATCAACACCTGTAACATACCATGTACCAAAAATGTATCTCAGCCATATACCATATCACTCAATCATTCCATACACCATATACCATAAGATATCATCAATTAAGTGCCTCAAAAAGTACCAAACAACCAAGATCATATACCAAGTATATGCCTCAACCATGCACCTAAGATGTGCCTCAACCATATACCATATAACTTATGATATGTCTTAATCATGCCATACACCATGTACCATAAGGTATCATCAATGAAGTGCCTAAAAAAAGTACCAAAGAACCAAGATCATATACCAAGTATATGCCTCAACCGTGCACCTAATATGCTCCTGAAGCATGTGCCAATGCCTCAAAAATATACCAAAGACTTGCCTCAAGCATGCACCATAACATCATCAACATGTAACCCTAAAAACATGTATATAAACATACTTGTAAATCTGTAATAGACATGATGTATGTTATTAGAGAACTGCATACCTTCCTCAACTTCGAAAACAAGAGAATAACATCTTCATCAAACTTTACCTTAGTCTCACATGAAATTTTTTTGTTAGTCACAAACCCTAACTTTAAACAAGAATAACTTAGTACCTGTAATGAACAAATGTATGAAACTTTCACCCAATATTATTCATTATCGTCTTTGCAATTCCTCCAATTTTCACTACTTGGAACATCCAAAAAAGGGAGTTATAGCAAAAATGGAAGACCTTCTTGAATTCAGGATTATTCTAGAGAGAGAACTTATAGAGAATGCCACGTGCATAGTATTTGATATATCGATATGAAAATAATACACAACATACTACAGACTGTAACCTATCCAATACAGTTTTTCTCACTGAATGTGGATCCTATATGAATAAGTTATGGCTTGTTTACGCGGAACACATGTTTGAGATTAGTTTTAAGACTAGCCAAAGCTCTATTTTCCACAGAGTGTATCTCAAAAAATAAAATGACCCAGAAGCTGAAATTTTTACCACATGTACCTTGACATGTCTTCTCAACCTCCAATTTTTTCTATCTGAATCATTCTGGAAAAAACATTATAATGAAAATGGTAATATGACCTTTAATTAACATACCTTAGAACACATAGTCACAAGACTTCATCCTCCCTTGGAATTTATCCCTTCTTTACTTCATCTTCCCTTTGAAATTCGCCTCAGATCTCCTTGGTTACCTCAGATAAGAATCACTTACTCACATAGAATATATTCAATCGAATGTGTGTGAATGTTCTTATGAGTGACTTCTTGAGGTGTATTTTTACGTTTTCTAGGTAACCTCTCTTCTTAACTTTAGGGATTATTGAACTTTCTTGTTACAACTGAGCACTTTACACTTTCATTAATAACTTAAAACCAATTAGGGGATTCTTTTAACCCATATTTCAACCAGTGTGGGTTTCTTAACTCATATTTAGGGCTTCAACTTCATGACCTCACTTAACTCCTCAACAGTGAGGAACTGCATGGTGTACCACCTATCATCGGAAACGACATTCCGAGGACTACCCATCCATGAGTTTCTTACCTGCATTTACTATGTTTCCGTCCATATTTCTCAACCAACTTTGTGTACCATAACCACACCTATGGGGCTTCATATAGACTTCATCAAATACACTTAACATGTTTTGGGCATCAACCAATCCATCAATGGAAACTAGCTCACCATCAATCTAAACCACATATCTAGGGATTCTTGACTTATCAGTTAACATCAATATCTAGGGTTGAAATCAATGAAATAAATATCCAAACCAACTACCCACCATAGGTCTACATGATGGTCATCATTGGAGTCCACGATCATGGTATAGGTATTCCCATGTCTAGGTATTTCTATGTCTAGATCTAGGTCTAGGTATTGAAATGTCTAGGAGTCAAGTCCATTTCTTTACTTGTGATGTAGGGAGGGGGGTGAAGAGAGAGAGGAAGAAATAGAGTGTGAGAAGAGGATAGGGAGGAACAAAGAGAGTGATTGAGAGTTTGAGACATGGATATAGAGAGAGGGTTAAGAGAGAGAGATATATAATGAGAGAAGTGAGGGGATAGGGAAGGGGGTTAAATAGAATAAAATAGAGCGAGTGGGAAGAGTGGGAGATAGAGAGGGGGATACATGGAGTGAGAGTGAGTGAGGGTTATATCTGAGAGGTAAAAAGAGAAGGGGGTAAGAGATAGATTGTTTAGGTGTGGCCAGGTGGGAGAGGAGACCAGAAGGGGGTAGAGAGAGAGGTGGGAGAGAGAGAGTGTGAGTGAGAATAAAAGAAAAACAAGGAGAGAAAGAAAGAGAGCAAAGATAGTGTGAGGGAGGGACAAAAGGGAAGAGAGAGAGATAGAGAGAGGAGGAGGAGGGAGACTTGGAAGTGGGGGAGGGAGGGAGGGAGGGAGGAGAAATACGAGGGGAGGGAGGAGGGAGAGAGAGAGAGGGGAGAGATTCAAAGAGAGGGATATAGAGGAGTTGGCGGTGTGAATAAAGAATATCAAATCCATTAAAATATTATGCTTATATTAAAATAAAAAGCATAGTCAATGTACATAATCATCATTAAACCATGTGAAATCATTGTGTGTTAAACCAGATTGAAGACAATCATATCATACAATATCATTGTAAACAAGTTATAGGCATACTTCACTTAGGGATTTGATGTGGAGGGGGTTTAGGGTAGAGTATAGGTTGTGTATTAGGATTATGCTGGAGCTAGGGGGTCCTAGGTCATGGTTTAGGTCTAGTTCATGGTATAGGTCATGCTCATGCTCATATAAGTACTCCATTGGAAAAAAAAACATCCCACAATCACACCTTCACAGTGAGGCTAAATGTCTTTGTTGAACATATCCTTTATTCACTGTGAGACCTTCCCCTCCTTTAGATAGATAGAGAGAGAGGGAGGGGTATAACTAGGAGAGAAAAAGAAGAAGGAGGCTGATGAGAGAGAGAGAAAAGAGGGGAAAAAGAGAGAGAGTGATAATTGTCACCAACAATAGGATGAGAGAGAGAGAAAAGTGGTAGATGTAGGGAGAGAAAGCAAAGGAGAGAGATAGTGGGAGGGAGGGAGGGGAGGAGAGAGGGAGGAGGAAATGGGAGAGAGAAATATGTGAGTGTGAGAGGAGGGGGAAAGAGAAATAAAGATAGGGTGCTAGACAAAAGAAGTGTTTTATTGTGTGTGAAAGGGAGGGAGAGAGGCAAAGAGAGGGTAGAGAGTGGGAGGAAAGGGGGGAGAAGAAGTCGAAGGAGAAGAAGTCGAAGAGAATATTCGAAGAAAGATAAAGAATCCAGGTCAAAGACAGATCGAAAGAGAGATAAAATCGAGAATCCTCGAAAGGAAAGGAAGAAGGATAAATCGTCATCGATGTCGAAGTAAAGAAATCCGAAAATCATCGAAAGCAAAATCCGGATCGAAGATAAAGAGATCGAAATAAAATCAGAAATATGGAAAAGATCTTTTTGCGTCGAAAATCGTCGAAAAATCAAATCAATCCACTTTACAAAAATCCGCGTCATCGTCCATCAATCTCAAAAGGAAAAAAAGAAAAAGAAAAATCCAGTGAAAAAAGAAGTCGATAAAGAAATCGAAAGAAAAAGATCAAAGAGATCGATAAACCATAAATAAAATCCGTCCGGTCGATCGTCATCGTTCTCAGTCAATCAAAATTTTATAACAAAGTCGAAAAATCCACATCGACCGAAATCTCCGGAAAATCGATCACTCGAAATCGTTAATAAAGTCGAAAAATCAAAATAAATAATTCAGTATAAAGAAGTCAAAATCGTCAAAATCAATCGTGTCCCGAATCATCGGAAAAATCGGCGAATTCGAAAGTCTCGGAAAAATCATCAATTCCAGATCGATCAAAATATTCAAAGTCGAAAAATCGCGCATCAAAAAATTTCTCGAAAGATCAAATAATAAATCTCCGGAAAATCATCAAAATCGTCGAAATCTCGGAAAATCTCGGCAAATCGAAATCGTCGAAGTCATCGAATCCGCGTCATAAAAGAAGAAAGATCGAAATCCGTCGTCATCGCGTCATTTCTCCGTCGAAATAAAAGAAATCGTCGGATCTCGAAACAGAAGATCATCAAAAAGCGTCACAAATCATAAAGGAAAATCCGGAAAGTCGGCTCGAAAAATCGGCGTCATCCAGTCATAAAGAGATCGGTTTCCTCATCAAATGGAATCCGTCGTCTTCATCAATCTCAAAGTGAAAGAGGATCAAAAAGGATCGACTTCAGAAGATATCGAAATCGTCGTCCGAAGTCTCCGGGGAAAATCGTCAAAAATCAAAGTCAGAATAAAGTCATCGGGGAATCGAAAGAGATCTCGAAAGAAGGATCGAAGTCGGAAAAGGATCCTCGATGTCAAAATATTAAAAGAGATCGGAAAGAAAAGTCGATGTCGAAGTCTCGAGGAAAAATTTCTCGAAGGATCAAAGATAACAAAAAGAATGAAAGATCGAAATTCAAAGGTAAAATCGTCGTCGAAAGTCGGGAAATCATTTCAAAGGAAATCAAAGTCGAAGTCTCGGAAAATCCGCTTTTTGCGAAGTCGTTAATCCAGAAGTTTCAAGGATCGTCGTCGAAGGTCGAAGTCGAAATCGAATCGTCCGTCTGGATAAAGTCCGGTTCAAAAGTCGGCGAATCCGGAAATCGTTCGTAAAGATCAGAACAAAATCGGATCGATATCAGATCTTCGTCCAGAAAGATAAAGTGAAGAAGTCGAAGATCGAAAGATATCAATTCCGGAATTCGATAAATTGGATCGTCAGGTCGATGGATTCAGTTCTCGTTAAAATCAGTTCAGATTAAATTGAATGAACAAAGTCGTCCGGCATCAACACTGCAAGAACAAAACACTTATACCTTATATTTTTGTTGGAAAAATAAGAAACCATTGTTAGAAAAATCAAATTTGACACAATTATTCACAGTATACATGAATAAAAGTTGTATATATTTGGAAATCTAACAATTTCTATGTTTCATCTTTTTTACGAAAATTAATATTTTTAATCTATTTTTGTCTTCACATATATCAAAATCCTAGAATGCATATCTCTCTTATTTTTGCTATAACATTTTCTTGGCTTAACCATTTATAAAATGAGTTATATATGACAGTAGAGGAGACCGATACTTATGATCTAAAAAAATAAATTGTTTTGATCATGTTAAGACCCTCTTAGCATGCACGAACATAAGACATTGTAATTTCAGGCATATGTTGACTTTGATAATTTAGAAACAAATATAAAATTAATATCAAAAATTTATAAAAAATAGAAAACATAAGAAAAATGGGTTATCTACAAGTATACAAGTTTTTGGAATGAAATTCCATCGTTAAGGTACTCAACACCTGCAAGAACAAAAACATATACCTTATATTTTGTTGGAAAAATAAGAAACCATTGTTAGAAAAAATCAAATTTGACACAATTATTCACAATGTCTATGAATACAAGTTGTATGTTTGGAAAGCTAATTCAATTTCCTATGTTTCATCTTCTTACACCATATTCAAATTCATTTCAAAACTACCTTGAACAATTACTCCAAGTTAACAAATTGATGTTTTTCCAAGTTTGCATTGCCACTAATGTGTCATGAGAGACCATCATTAGCTTCCACTCACCCTTGAGGCTTCAAAACAACCCCTGAAATTTTAGACTTGAAAAATTGTAGAAAAAATGCCAAGATGTGGAACCATTTTGAATTAGTAGAATGGGTGGGTGGCCACTAGTATCCTCTTGGATCAGGTTGTGACAGTTAAACCTACAACAAGAGAAATTAATCCAAAATATACAAGCAATTAAAAACAAACCATTTATCTATTAATGATCCATAATTCCATATCAACATTTATTATAGCACCTCTTATGACATGATTTATCTTCAGTTGTTCACATGATCTTCACCATGAATTTTCTTTATGTGACTTGATTCTCAAGTGGCCATTTTTACTAACCATTCATTGACATCTATCACATAAATTTTGACTCCATTAAGAATCTTAGAGCCTAGAAAATTTATACATGATTATTATGAAGGTGGGGGATCCACCTCTTGTAATTCCTTTACCAATCACATAGTAGTTTTCTTTCACTGCCACACTCATATTCATATCATGTTTTATAGTTATCAATATTGAGAAACTTTAGTGAAATCCTTGTAAAAAAACCAATCGCCTTAGGTCATCACTTACAAGGTCAAGCTCATAGCTCAACTCTGACAACAAGTATAATTATTTTTTGGTATCTCTTCATGTTGCCACAACCAAGGGCCTTTTGCACCACATAATGTGATCACAACACATGCAATAGTAAGTCGAATTGTGACCTCACATGGAAATTCGTATGCCACTAATAGAAGGTCATCTCTCACAAATTTAAAACTACATGAGCTACACCCATGCCAAGATATTTTTCTATAAACTTAGAATGATTCACCAAAAGAAGAGTTATGGACAAGTAACCTAATCACCAACATGTATTACTCACCTCATATAATTGATCTCTTTACAAGACTTACTCTAATACTATGTTAAAAAATGTAAAGAAACTTATGGATCATAAATGCCTACACTAGCCTACACATAAACCAACATGCATAGAGAAAATATGGCATTGAGAATTATATTGAAGAAAACACCTCGAAGAGTTAACAACTCCACCCTTAGACACTTGTTGTATTCTTGTATGCATTCATTAATGGTACAAATAATACACTTATTTCATGTTAGACTATAACAACATTGACAGTGAGTCCCTTACACCAAAAATGTGCATGATACATATTACTCCTCTCAACTTGATTATAAATTGGTCTCTTACAACCACTATGCCCTCTCTCACAATGATTACCCTACCCATTTTCTAAGGGCACATGAATGATACAAATATTACAAATATTGTGACACAACAAATAGGAGTTATGTTTCAATAATCCAAACATCCATGCACATCCAAACAATATCAATAACATCTTCAATAGTCTTACAATATATGAACTTCAATATGTTGAAAACAAAGACTTCCCTCATTTTTTTTTTTATCATGTGCAAAATGAAACTAGTAATAAGCATTAATTGTAAGGATAACAAAGCATGTTAAAGAGCTTGCACTCTTTTGTGCCATTTATATTTATCGTAATTGGAAAGGTAAATATGAAAACTCATCCTTCCAACCATAGACCCCTAACAATTCCAATTCCAGTCTTCTCTTTCCAACTATAAGCATAACAAATCCAATCCTAGTCTTCTCTTGTTCAAACTCTTGTTCAAAATAGACTTCACAAATATATTATGATCCAATCTAATTCTTCTCTTATTCAAACTATACTTCACAATTATATTATGACCCATAAAAGACTTATCCTCGTGATTAAACCTTTCCGATTCACTTCCTTTTGGTAAAATCTTTTCACCCTAACCAATCCTTTAACACAAAAGTCTTCATCACTAATACTCACGCCTCTTCTAGGGTCATGTAGATTACAAAAAAAATTGCACAGTTATTTCAATGTTATTATTTTAATTATAAATATTCTTTTTGTTAGTAGAAATTTGTATTTTAATCCATTGTTAGATCTATTACCTTTATTGAATTAAATTGTTAGATCTATTATCTAACAAGTAAGATATGGGAATGTTTTTATTGTGCATGGGAAAAAAAATTTAATCACATGGTTAAAACATTCAAATTTGATTTTTTAATTAAGGTTGTTTAATAAAATGTTTAAAGTTTTTATGAAAAATCCTATTCTTAAATTTTTCCCTAAAGAAATCATGTTTTTTTTTTTTTTATAATGAGATGCATTGGTTAGATAATACTTTAATATCTTTATTAAGTTTTTATAAAAAAATTATTTTAAAATTTTGTCATAAAGAAATAATGTTTTTATACAATGGGATGTAGCCGTTAAAGGATATCCTATCAAATAATGTTTTTATACAATGGGATGTATCGGTTAAAGGATATCCTGTCATTTTAGTTTATATATATATTTTTAAATCACTTAAAAATTAATAATATATCACTTTGTAATAAGAGAGTAAGAAATAATATTTTTTTTAAATCACTTAAAAAATTGAGTAATATATTATTTTGTAATAACAAAGTCAAAGGAGAAATAATATTTTTATATAATAAAATGTATGGGTTAAATAATACTTAACATCTTAGTTTATATTATTTTTTTTAAATCATTAAAAATTGAGTAATATATCACTTAAATTTTGAGTAATATGTAATAAGAGGGTGAAAGGAGTACTTTAATATAGATGTGAATATGGACATTAGGAAGTATATTTTAATTTAATTGTAGATATGGATATAAGGAGTTTAGAAAATAGCGAGAGAAAGAATTCTAATTCTAATTTACTTTAGCATGGCTAGAACAAGTAAAGTAAATGACCATGGTTTTAGAAGGGAAAATAAAAAATAATAAATTAAGAATTGATAATAAATTAAAACAAACATATTATGAAATATATTAAAAAATAAATAAATTTTTAAAATAAATTTTTAATTTAAAAATATATTTAATAAATAAATTTTAAAAAATATTCTTTAATATTCTAAAAAAATACTAAATCATAAATTTACCATTAACTAAATAAACTTCCATATTTCACATAATTTTGAATTTAACAACAAAATTACCCAAACAAAAAAACTAAATCAACTTCAATATTAAAAATATTGCATTATTTAAAACTAAACTTACAAAAAAAACTCTACTTAAGAGATCCCGACCTCAAATTTTATTTTAATAACTGTTTTGAATATAAATTAAATAAACCGACATAAATTTATTTTTAACTGTGACCAGAGGTGCACCTTGAATGTAATTACGCTCAATCTTTACCTTGCATTCGGAACTACTTAATTATACCTTGGAAACTGATTTTTTATATGGAAAACCGATGTCAACTCGTTACAGCAGTGCTCAAAACCACATATTTTCTTTTGTTTTAATTCATGTATGTGGCAATCAACAAATATTTAACGGAGAATACCAATAAACGAACTTGCTTAGATTCATTAAACGTATAAAAGTATTAAATCTAATAAAAGTATAGACAAGAGAATAAATCATTGCGAGAGGTAATCTCTTTGACCACTTTTACAATATTTTTTCCTTGTACTTTAAAGATAATTACGTTTACATCTTTTTCAGTAAATTTGTATATAAATATAATTTAAATAATATCTATTAAAATAATAATATCTTTTAAATTATATTTATTTATTTTTAATTTTTTATTAATATATTATATATATATATAATAATAATAATAATTTATTTTTAAGGTCATGGTCAAGCCAATACATTAAATTGGTGAATGAGACCCCTTGTTTGTGGAACAAGGGATCCCTCAGCTTGAGGAAACACATGTTCTTAACCATTAGGCCCACTCAAGCTGTATATAAAAAGTCATCCAAACTTTCAAAAATATTTACAGTTACATCAAACTACTAATCTGTTTACATGGTTACATCAGGCTACCAAGACTACCAACTGAGACAAAACTGTTCAAATTTACATGGTTACGACACGCTACAAATCGAGACGTAAGTGTGCAAATTTTACTCAAAAAGGCAGTAACGGACTCTTAATTCCCTTCTTTTTATTCCCTAGCTGATACTAATTTCAAAGTTCTATAACCTAAAATATCAAATAATACTGGTATTCTCAGCAAGATAGCTACTTCAACAAGCTACTAATTTGTTTACACGGTTACAACAAGCTATCAATTGAGACATAAATGTGCAAATTTGGTCACTACAAGCTACCATCAATGGAGACATGAGTGTACAAATTTTACTTAAAAAAAGGCAGGAACGGATTCTTAATTCCCTTGCCTTTCTTTCCCAGCGGGTACTGATTTCAATGTTCTATAACGTGAAATATCAAATAATACTGGTGTTTCGAATATAAGGAGAGAAAAAGATTAAATTGACCGCTGCACAAGCATCAAAATGGAACTATGTCGAGGTAAAGCTTCGTCTCTTATATTCAACAGAAAGCTAAAATGCGCGAGAAAACAATAGCTAATATGTTCTATTCTTTGTTTCAAACAGCTATATATAAAACTGACAAACCATAGGTTAATATCATAAATCCATATTTATACTAGGAGCTATCTCCTTCATTGTGATTTTGCCTCACAATATTTCGACTGGGATCCATGGGAATCTCATTCAAGGCTACAACATATTTTTCAAGGACCTTGATTGAGTTTTAAGCATCCACCACTTCAACCTTCAGCTGAAAATACAAATATGGAGAGATGGAGAGTGTCTTAGTTGTGGATTCCATAAAAGAAGGATTGTAAAATGGAAAGATATAAAAGGGAAACTATTCAGACACCCACCCAAGCTGAAGCGTTGTTTGCTCCTGATGTGCATAGTGATGGGCCGCATCGATTAGATTTGCATGTAGGAAATTTCGAGAATCGAATGCTGGCAATGCATCATATTCGGGAGCTGATAGCATGTTCGTGTTGTGGCTATTCTGGCACTCGGCTATCTGAGAATTCAAATATTAAAAATAAGAATGAACAACGAAACTCCGCTACAGTTTGACTTTAAACATTTACACCTATCCACTGGAATGAATACCTTGCTGCGAAGAATCTCATTCTCCTGGATAAGAATGTGTTCCTGTACAAATTAATTATGAAACACTGTTATAAACATTAAATTACAGTTATGGCAGACAAGGTCATAGCAAGAAAAGGTGATATTATAATTGAACACTTGAGATCAAGAGCAGTTTTGAATTTGACTGTTTTAAATATGAGACATACCCTTCTCTGCATGATGTCGATCTCCTCAAGCAACATCTCGTTCTAGTCATAGTGACGAGATATAAAACAAGAATTTGATTAAAAGAATTTGGAAGGACGGTTCCCTCTCTATAAATCTAGTATGACAATAATAAACGCAGACAATTCATAAAAATTAGCAAAATATTATTGTGTCAGTTACCTTCTTGGATCGTACTCGGCCGATTCCTTTTTCAAGTCGAACCTCAAGCTGCTTGAGTTCCTTGATGTTTAAAGCTGTAAGCCCGTCACCCATCAAGTGCCTGCAGGCAGAAACTCAAAAGTAAATGATTTAACCCAAGGAATGGTCACAATGAAACAGAAAATAACATAGTAAATGACATGCTTATACACTGTTCATACCTATTTGCATTTTGCAAAATTTCAATCTGTTGTCTGAGTTTACCAGCCTCCTGTTGCCAATACTGCAATATTTGCCCATTTCTTAGAATATTAGCCAGGACCTCATGTTATCAGTGCATGGACGTGGTCCTCACAATATACTTATTCATTACTATCATCTTTTGCATGTGCCTCCTGCTCAACAGCTCTATTTCCTTTATGTAGATCGGATCGGTCTGGACTTTCAAGCATATTATTGTACAGCTAGAAAAGTTTTTGTCTCCCTAGTTTCCTCCCAACATTGTCCATATACATAACATCCGATGGAAAGCATAAAAATTTATTACCCTCTAACAGCAGGGTATTTATTAAATTAATAAAAGGACCTTTATTGGACACCTTAACAAATAAAAGACAACGGGTTAAACGATAAAAGATAACGCTTGAAATGTTAAAGGCTACAGCCATGGATTGTTCAAGTAAAAAACCCTTTGCAACCAAGAATTGAAAAATTAAGTTGTACCGCACTTTCATCTCATTTATTAAACCCTAACTTGGACATGGAACTTTAGTCGCTCACCTGAGAATTGGACTCCGAAATCGCCCCTCCGTGGTTGTTGTCAACGCAAGTCTTCTTGTACCTCTCAATCGTTCTCTTCACGCTGTGCATGCAAATTCAAGTGAAACAACACGTATTCAATATTTGACAAAACAAACTTAAGATGCTAACTAAGATGCTACTAACTTTAGGGAGGAAAAAAAATAATAATGGTGAAAGAGAGATTATGCAAATTCAAGTGAAACAACACATATCCAATATTTGACAAAACAAACTTATCAATATCAGTAAACAAACCAGCATTTGTTGATACCTACCTAAGATGCTACTAACTTTATTGAGGAAAAAAAATAATAATGGTGAAATTGAGATTTAAGAAGGTCTGATTATGAGTCAAGTAACCTGACATCTATGCTTCTTTTTTAACGGAGCAACGTAACGTAGTCAATTAGGAGATATTTATGATATTACACAAAGCAGGATTAAATTTGAGGTCTTCATAAAGCATTAAATTATTTCCATGGAAAATAAATTTAACTTATAAAAAAACAATGTTTTGAGATCATCCAGGATCGTTCCATCTCTTCACACATGAAAGATGATCAAATCATGATATTGAATTTCCCCACAAAAATTATTTTGAATTTCTAAATAAATAATTAAATTATATAAAAAAGAAAATTAAAATAAAACGAACATTTTGAGATTATTAAAGAACAAAGATGATGAAAGATGAAAGATGATCCAATCATCATATTAATTTGTTTTTAAGATTGAATTTATAAATAAATTTTGTAACGGTTGAAGTACAAACGTTAACTATAAATTTAATAAATTTAATAGTTATTGTAAAGACTGGAATCTTCCAATATTCTTTTATTTATATAAATATTAATAATATATATATATATATATATTCTCAATTTTCTTTCATGGTATTGGAGTTAGTCTATATTTGACTCCCTGCTTAGAGGACCTACTCAGTTTGCACAAAGTGTTTTTTTTTAAAGGTGAGCCAAGTTGAGCTTGTAGTGGTAGAATAGCTTGTAGTGCTAGAAGAGGAGATGCTGTTGCCTTGATGAAGAAAGAGGTGATTCCAGACTGCATGGACAGGCTGTTTCACAAAGCTGTAGCTTCTTGTTTGGAGCCGCGATTGGTGTGGCTATTAGATTCACAGAGGAAAGAAGACAAGCTGCTCACTGTGCAAATGGGTTTTGCCACTTGGAAATAATGGAGTAAGGGTCGGTTGTAAGCATTGGTTTTAAGAGTCAGTTCTAAGAGTTAGTTCTGAGTTCATTGTTTCTAGAGTCTAGTTGTCAGTGGTTTGTATGTAACCGACTAAGTAGAGTCTTTTCCTATATAATAATGTAATAAGTCTTCATTAAATAATAGAGAAGTGAGAGTAGTCTCGCCTGTGTGTTGTTTTCTCATATTTTATCTTGGTATCAAAGCCATGAGAAGAAATTCTTAGTGGTCAACAGTTATCTCTTAAGTTATCTCTTATGATAAGGTGCGGCAACACACTACTCAAACTTTCTGCACACCGAAAACAAAAAAATTTCCGCAGTCAAGCTGCAGTTACAGGGCAGATATCCTTGACAATTTCTGCAACTTAAGTAATCCAGAGGTACGGACTCAAAGGAAAAAATCGTGAAGGTTATATTCTTGCATGAGTTTGCATGCGTGGAGTTTGAAGCGGGGGGTTGCATGTGTGAGCAAATCGTGAGTTTTTATTTTTATTTTTCTACGTGAGGTTCTGGTGCTCGTTCTGAGGTTCTGGTTCTGAGGATAGGGAGAGGGGCGATCCCTTGTGTAGACGGATCAAACCTGTGCTTGGGTAGAAGTCCGATCCATTCACAATTTGAAAAGGCAGGGAGGGGAGGGAGATCAAGAGAAAGAGGCAGAGGAGGAAATTCATGGAAGAGAGGCAGTTCATCACAGAGAAAACAATCTCCAAGACCGAATCAAGGTATGCAATCTAACATGACTGAATCAAAGAGTTGTTTTTATTATGGTCGACCTGGACATATTGTTAAAGACTGTCATAAGAAGAAAAGTGATGAGGCTAGGAACAAACCATTACCTAGAACACATTACCTAGAACACATTCGGGTAATTATGCAGAAAAATCGTCAAATCATGATCTCAGATTATTTATTGCTAGTAATGATATTAATGAACCCCCAAATTTTGATTCACGGGATCTTAGGTTGTTTGTGTCTAACGCTGCTTTATCTACTGAAACAGATGATTCAGATGCCTGGTTTATGGATTCCGGAGCATCAATACATATGACATGCAATAATATGTGGTATACTAATTTTAAAGAAACACAGAATGGAGCCAGCATATATCTTGGTGATGACCACGCTCATCAGATCAAGGGATATGGAGACATTCCTGTGACATTGCCGAATGGTACAGTTCTTCACATTCGCAATGTTGTTTATGTTCCAGGAATAAAGAAAAAATTGATCTATGTGTCCACCATTACAGATCAGGACTTGAAGATTGAGTTCTTCAAGAATTATTGCATAGTGAAGGATCTGCTGGACCATTTCAAAACTGTTGCAACGGGAGTCAGAGCAGGAGGCCTATACAAACTTGATGTTACCAACAAAACACATCACGCACTGACTTCTACAACTATGCCAACATAGATTTTTTGGCATCAAAGGTATGGACACATCAATCATCCTGATTTATTGTTATTACAGAAAAAGAATATGGTTGAAGGACTTCCCATGTTAAAGAATGAGAATGTTGCGTGTGATGGATGTGCATTAGGAAAGATGCACAGAGATGAATTCCCCTCTAATCCTGACAGAAAAAATAGATATGTTTTATATCTTATGCATACTGATGTTTGTGGGCCTATGCAAACTAGGTATTTAGGAGGTGCATTTTACTTTATGTTATTTATTGATGATTGCACGAGATACACATGGGTTTACTTCCTTAGACGAAAAAGTAATGTTTTCGAGTACTTTAAGGAATTCAAAATCATGGTGGAAAAATAGACAGGAAAATCCATCAAAATCCTCCGTTCAGGTCAAGGGGGAAAGTATAAATCAGGGGACTTAAACAAATATTGCAAAGATCATGGAATAGTACAGCAGTTTACAACACCTCACACTCCACAGCAGAATAGAGTCGCTAAAAGGAAAAACAAAACTCTGGTCGAGTGTGCACGCAGTATGATGAAAGGTAAGAACCTTTCGAATGTTTTTTGGGTTGAAGCCATAAACACTGCAGTTTATTTAAAGAATATTGGGTTATTTGATAATGTTACTCCTTTCGAAACCTTGTATAGTTCCAAACATGCAGTTCATAATTTGAAAGTATTTGGGTGTAAGGCTTTTGCTCATATTCCAAAGGAGAATAGGAAGAAATTGGATGCTAAAGCCATTAAATGTATTTTCATTGGGTATTGTTCTGAATTCAAAGCATACAAACTGTTTGATCCATCTACTCACAAAGTTTTTGCAAGCAGAGATGTACTTTTCCATGAGCAAGAAGCAGGAAATCATGATGACAATAGTCATGAGGAATGGAATAGACTTCTTGATGAAGGAGTTAAAGAAGAACAACCACCACAACAACAATAGCAACCACAACCGCAACGACAACAACAACAACAACAAGAAGGACTTAGTGATTTGGACAATTCAAGGAGTCACAGTTCACCTAGAGGCGCAGACAGATCTTTACAAAGTGGGGAGGAAGATAATCAATTGAGAAGATCTTCACGACAGGTTCAACTCCCTGAGAGGTATAAAGACTATGCCCTAATGAGTAGCATTTCAAATGTCATAGAACCCATGAGTTTTGATGAAGCCAATGAACATGATGAATGGAGAAATGCAATGGAGGAAGAATATGAATCTATAATGAAAAATAATACTTGGGAATTCAGTGAATTGCCTAAACATAAAAAGCCTATTGGATGCAAATGGATATACAAACCCAAGTTTAAATCAGATGGTAGTATAGATAAATATAAGGCTAGACTGGTGGAAAAGGGGTATTCACAAACATAAGGTATTGATTATGCTGAAACNCTAGATGTTAAATCTGCATTTTTGAATGGTGAGTTAAAGGAAGAGGTTTACCTTACTCAACCTGAAGGGTTTGTGGAAAAGGGGCAAGAACACTTAGTGTGTAAGTTAAAGAAAACATTGTATGGACTAAAACAAGCACCTAGGCCATGGTATGAGAATATAAACTCTTTCTTTATTCAATGGGGTTTTATGAGGAGCAAACGTGATCCAAATCTGTATACCAAATTTGATGAGCAGGGGTATATAGTATTGATTTCATTATATGTTGATGATTTGATAATTACAAGAAATGCAGAGAAATTAATTGATGAAATCAAGGAGAAGTTGTTAAAAGTTTTTGAAATGAAAGATCTTGGTGAGTTACATTACTGCCTAGGTCTTGAAGTTTGGAGAAATGCAAGCCAAACTTTTGTTTTTCGGAGTAAATATATCAGAGATGTACTTAAGAGATTTAAAATGGATCAATGTAAGTCTTCTACTATTCCCATGCAACAGAATGTGACACTTTCTTGTGATGATGGTTCGAAGGAGGTGAATGGAACTGTGTATAGACAGATGGTAGGTAGTTTGAGTTATCTCACCACAACCAGACCTGATATTGCATACTCTCTCAGTGTGTTAAGTCAGTTTATAGAGAAACCTCTAGAAATCCATTGGAATGCATCAAAAGCAGTACTCAGGTATCTAAAAGGAACATTGGATTATGGTATTAAATATACTGATGCATCTGATGTTGAGTTGACAGGTACCACTGGATATGTGTTTGTCATTGGATCCAGGGTTGTTTCATGGAGCAGTAAAAAGAAGCCTACTGTATCTTTGTCTTCTACTAAAGCAGAATATAAAGCCTTGTGTGCAACAACTTGTGAAGTTGTTTGGTTAAGAAGACTTCTTCAAGATGTTGGAGAAGAACGAAAGGAANGTGATCCAAATCTGTATACCAAATTTGATGAGCAGGGGTATATAGTATTGATTTCATTATATGTTGATGATTTGATAATTACAAGAAATGCAGAGAAATTAATTGATGAAATCAAGGAGAAGTTGTTAAAAGTTTTTGAAATGAAAGATCTTGGTGAGTTACATTACTGCCTAGGTCTTGAAGTTTGGAGAAATGCAAGCCAAACTTTTGTTTTTCGGAGTAAATATATCAGAGATGTACTTAAGAGATTTAAAATGGATCAATGTAAGTCTTCTACTATTCCCATGCAACAGAATGTGACACTTTCTTGTGATGATGGTTCGAAGGAGGTGAATGGAACTGTGTATAGACAGATGGTAGGTAGTTTGAGTTATCTCACCACAACCAGACCTGATATTGCATACTCTCTCAGTGTGTTAAGTCAGTTTATAGAGAAACCTCTAGAAATCCATTGGAATGCATCAAAAGCAGTACTCAGGTATCTAAAAGGAACATTGGATTATGGTATTAAATATACTGATGCATCTGATGTTGAGTTGACAGGTACCACTGGATATGTGTTTGTCATTGGATCCAGGGTTGTTTCATGGAGCAGTAAAAAGAAGCCTACTGTATCTTTGTCTTCTACTAAAGCAGAATATAAAGCCTTGTGTGCAACAACTTGTGAAGTTGTTTGGTTAAGAAGACTTCTTCAAGATGTTGGAGAAGAACGAAAGGAACCTACGATGATCAAATGTGAAAATCAAAGTTCAATCAATATTGTGAAGAATCCAATCTTTCATGCAAGGACAAAACATGTTGAATCTTAGTTTCATTTTGTTAGAGAAAAGTTGCAGCCAAATGAAATAGCTCTTATGTATTGTAATACTAGTGAAAATGTTGTTGATATTTTCACTAAGCCTCTTGGAAAGATTAAGTTTGAGTTGTTTAGGGAGATGTTAGGTGTAGGAGTCAATCCATTCTCCATTAAGGGGGAGACTTGGAAATAATGGAGTAAGCGTTGATTATAAGAGTCAGTTCTGAGTTCACTGTCTCTAGAGTCTAGTTGTCTGTGGTTTGCATGTAACCAACTAAATAGAGTTTTTTCCTATATAATGATGTAATGAGTCTTCATTGAATAATAGAGAAGTGAGTGTAGCCTCACCTGTGTGTATTGTTTTCTCATATTTTATCTTGATTAAAGTAGTTAGATATTTATGTTTGATATGGAATATTTAAATTATTTGTATTAGTTGAAATCTAATGGATGATAAATTGTTGAAATATCAATTTAAATTCTTAAAATTGTAGTTTTAACAATTTGAATAAATTCAAAATCTGATTTTAAAAATTGAATTGGCAAATACTAAATTAGTAATGTTACATTAACTTCAAAATTCCAACAAATTTAAATAGAATTAGAAAAGAAAAACAGCCCAAATAACTTTGGACATATGATGACCTAGTATCCCATTCTTTGGCCGTCACCCATATAGAATCTGGCCCTTGTGTTGAGCAAGGGCGTTTCCCAAAAGTTGACAGTCACCCATATAGAATCTAGCCCTTGTGTTGAGCAAAGCGTTTCCCAAAAGTTTTCATGATGAAATTAAAAGGACTAGGTTCATTTGGGAGTAATTTTTACATTTATTTTTTAGTTGACAGTCACCCATACAGAATCTGGCCCTTGTGTTGAGAAAAGCGTTTCCCAAAAGTTTGCATGATGAGATTAAAAAGGACTAGGTTCATTTGGGAGTAATTTTTACATTTATTTTTTTAGTGGTGTTGTTTTTTTTTATGTAGGTTTAATTTTAAATTTTTGGTTAATCCAAAATTTTGGTATTTTTTAAACATTTAGATTGATTTAAAATGGAACAAAACTCTTAAAAGAAAGTTTTAAAATGCATAGAATTTTAGTCATACAAAACTCAAGTTACCCCTAAAATTTAGTCAAATCAAACCTATTTTTCTTTTACCTGAAAAACTCCCCATTTAACCTACTCCTAAACTGAATGGTAACTGAGACTCACGACATGAGCACGCCCTCCGAGATTTGTCGGTTTAAAGAAAAGCGTGGGAATGTTAGTCAAGCGAATAGCGCAATGATCATCCGTGGGCGAATAAGATAAAGTGAGCTTTTCGGAAAATAAAATGAGTATCCACAATGGAAGGCATGGTTGGAAGAGAGAAGTTGTAGTTAATTACAGTTAACAAGATTATAGTTATTGTGAAGGTGAATGTAGTAAAATAAGAAATGTTTTCTTATTTTTGAAGAGGATTAATCTTTGAAGTAGGAGGAAACATATGATAGATATTACTTTAATATGGGATATTGCAACAAAAAAAATTTGAATTTGAAAGTCCCGTAATATATTTTTTGATAATTTGAAAGTCCCGTAATATATTTTTTGATATGTGGAACTTCAAAATATTTCAGAATAGTATTGTAGTATTAAGAAGGGTTTTACACTTTAATACAAATAAATATGATAATTTTTATGTAGGGATTAGGTTTTAGAGTTTATATGTAGTTAAGAGTAGTTTAATTATAATTTTAATAGTACAAATTGTTAAGAATAGTTTAATTATAGGTTTATCAGTAATGATAAAGTAGTTAGTTATTATAGATTTTGTAATCCTCTAATTAAATTTTATTATTGTGTTTGTGTAATTAAAAAAATATGATGAAACCAAAGTATCTCAAAAATGGTCTTGAAAATGAGCATTTTATTTTAGAAATAATTTTATTTTAGAAATAATGTAGTTCAAAGTATTTTACAAGTAGATTTGTAAGTGATTCTTAAAATAGATATTTTTTTTGCCATGTGAACGAGGGTTCTAAGAAAATAATGAATTTATCATTTATATTATGGTAATTGAAAAAATTATTTTTCCAAGAAAAATGGTCACTATTCCAAAGGAACTTTCCATTGTATCCAATAAATGGTCACTGTTCTAAAGGAACTTTCCATGTTATCCAAAAACTACATGTAAAATAGTTTTTCCTTATTTAGGTTTTCAATGGCATGAAACATATTGACTCGGCTCTATTTCTTAGAGATTTATTAGCAACTCCACATATTCTTATAGGTTCTTGGTTCCAAATAAGTAAGTGAAGATATTTAAAATAATATCCGAGACACAAAATACTGTTGCAAGAAACCAAAAACCTTCTACAAGAGAGAAAGTTTGATCTATTGTGTGTAATTAGGAGCAATATCTCCTATGTTAGTTGGGAAGTTCACTTATTTCAGTGAATAGGTGGTTGGGAAGTTCACCGATTGCGCTAAATAAGTGGCTGGGAATTTCACCTGCTCGAGTGAATAATCACATGGTGGTGACCTAAGTAAACTTAATACATTAAGAGCCCCCCACGAGTGCCACTTAGAGAAGTATTAAAAGAATGTTGAATCTCAAAAATGGTTCCCAGATACCAGGCCTGCTAATGTACCCCAAATGGAGAAAAGGAGAAAATCCCATACAAAGACTCCTCCACTAAAAATAGAAAACGGTTCATAAAAAAAAAGTGAAGGTAGAAGAACTCAAGATGACCCCCCAGTGACAAATTCCTTCAGCCCAAGCATTGATCATAACTAAATAAAACGAGGTGATGCTAAATTTTTAGTGAGATTTCTGCAACTTTCTCTTCAGTGGGAAAATATTCCAAGTTGAGAACACTCATCCTGGATGAGTTTATGAATGAATTGCATGTGAATATCAATGTGTTTTGTCCTTTGATGCTCCATTGGGTTGGAATAAATGTGTATGTAACTCTAATTTTCACACCAAAGAGTGGTAAGATGATCCTATTGAATGCCAAACTTTGTCATTAGTTGTCGAAGCCAAAGAACTTCTTGACTAGCAAGAACTGCAGCACGATACTTAGCTTCTGTAGAGCATAATAAAATTGTTGATTTCTTCTTGCAAGAAAAAAGAATTGGAGCAGAGTCAAGGCAATAAACAAAGCCAAATATGAACTTTCGATCATCAATTGAACCAACCTAATCAGAGTTAGTGAATCCCACAAGCTGAGAAGCACCGGAAGTATATTGAACACCAAAATTGGTAGTACCTTGAATGTACCTCAGAATGTTCTTCATTGTCTTCCAATGACACTCCTGAGGATCTTGAGAGAATCTAGAGATAATCCCTACTGCAAAATATATGTCAAGATGTGTATGATTCAAATACAACATACTCCTAACCAGTTGTTGATACAATGAAGGATTAATGTGTGGTGAAGAGAAACTAGAAAAAAGGGTAACTCTTGACTAAAATGGAGTAGGGGTAGGATTACAAGAATTAATCATGCCAAAGTGTTGAAGTAAATCAAGTTCATACTTCTACTAGAAAATGGAGATTCCTTCTAAAGACTGAAGAACCTGCAAATGAAGAAATCAATGAAGATGTCCTATATATGTCATATGAAACTGTCCCATCAATGCTTCATGGACACTCAAAATCATAGATGAGAAACTCCATGTGAGAATTAAATCATCCACATACAAAACTAGAATCAAGAGATCAGTGCCTTGCCTCTAAGTGTAAATTGTAGGATCATAATGACAATGATTTAACCATAAAGGAATAAAAAAATATCCATCTTCTCATACCAAGCTCGAGGAGCATGTTTGAGACTATATAATGAATGTTGAAGCCTACAAAAAATAGAAGAATCTTACACAAAACCAGGGGGATGATCCATGTAGATTTCCTCATTTAATTCACCATGCATAAAGACACTCTTCACATGCATTTGGTAAACTGACCAGCCTTGGGAAACCACAAGAGAAATAACAAGGTGTAAGGAATTCATTTTGACAATACATGCAAAGGTCTTAGAATAATCAATCCCTTCAACTCGTGAAAATACCTTGGCCAAAAGACGTGCCCTATAATTGTCAACAGAGCCATCTATTCCATATTTATCTCTATAGACCCATTTATAGTGAAATATATGGTGTCCCTTAGGAAGAGGAACAAGATACCGTGTGTGATTCTTCATCAAGGAAGAATACTCCTCTGTCATGGCAACATCAGATTCAAGTATCCCAACAACTTCATAATTTTGTTTGGATCATATAAAATGGCATGAATAAAAAAAGAGACACTAGTTGTTTCTGAATGAATATGATGAAGGACAAAGGAAGAATAGCTGAAATGAATTGGATCATAACCATACTTGTCAGGCCTCTTCCTCTCACAAAATCTCCTCTTGAGATGTTGTTCTTGATCAATTTGTTTATGTTCAAGCTGCTCATTCTCCATTGGTGTTGATGGCATATTTTCTTGTCGTTGATTTTCATCTTCAAGATGTTCATTATCTTCTTCTAGAAAAGAAAAATTGTCAACATGATCTATGCCATTATCAGCACAACAATCAAAGGGTGGAGAAGGAGATGATGTGGGGTTGAAACCGTCATCAAAATGGAAAACTATTTGAAAGAATACTTATTTAGAAATAGGATCAAATAACCTATATGCTTTCATATCCTCACAATAACCAACGAATATTAGTGGTTGAATCTTCTTCTCCCTAAATTGGTGTTTTTCATATAGAATTAATACCCATGTTGGACTACCAAATACTCTAAAAGTAGAGACATCAATCTTAACATGGATCCAAGCTTCCTCTAAAGTCATATGTAGCACTAGCCTATGAGGCATTTGATTCTTAATGTAATTGGCACCATTTACTACTTTAGCCCATAAAAAAGGTGCCATGTACTCGGACTAAATCATGCAATTTGTCATTTCTTTCAGTGTTTGGTTATTTCCTTCAACAATGTCTTTTTGTTGAGGGGTGTAGTGAACAAATTATTGATGTTGAATGCCTTGTTCTGTATAGAAATCCATGAATGCATAATTGACATACTCACCCCCATTATCCATGTGTAGTTTCTTGATAGAAAGAGATGATTTCTTCTCAACAAAATCCTTGAAGGTCTTAAAACTATAAAATATCTCACTCTTGTACTCATGAAAGTAAACCTAAGACGGACATGATAAGTCATCAATAAAAGTGAGTGCATACTTAGCCCTTGAAAAATGAAAGAGCAAAAAATTACATGAGATCACTATCTCACACTCAAGAGGTGTCGTAGCATACAAGGTCTTTCCTTTAGGAAAATGATCTTGATGTTGTTTATCAAGGACACAACTTGGACAAACTCCATGAGTACAAGAAACTTTTGGAAGACCAAGCACCAAATTTTGTGTGGTCTACTATTGCAAATACCTATAGTTTAACTTTCCAAATATTGCATACCAAAGCCTACTCAAATGATCAACATATTCAATGAAAGAGGAACCAGGGGAAGAATCAAAAGAAGAAAACTTGTACAATCGAGAACTATTATCAACTCTTGCATAAGAAACAATAGTGGGTGGATTCTATAGTTCTCAAATGAAATAATCATTAGGAGCAAACTCTAATATTTTTCCATTACCAGAACTATATATCTAATAGGTAGAGAATAGATTTGCAGAGATTTCAAAAACAAGAAGAACATTATTGATGCACCCTTTATCTAACTACACAATGTTTGATCCTAAAACATCAAACGGTGGAGACTCTCCAATTGCAATTTGTGAAATTCTACATTCGAATGTAGAAGAAAGCAACTCATGAGATTGAGTGATGTGGTGTGATGCACCATAATAAAGTATCTAGCTATTTGAAGATGCATATAAGGATTGAGTACATAAAACATGCCCTTTACTAGATGAAGAAGGTTTGGGAACTAAAATTCTGTGTTTCAACCTGGCTTCATTCAAAGCTTCAAGTTTCAACCAATATTTAGAATCGACATGCCCAATTCCACCACATAAACTACACATTTCACTTGAATTGTTCTTCCTTGTCTTGGAGGAAGATTCACCAGACTTTGAAGATGGAGGAAAATATATTTTATTTTCTATTGAGGCTTGGAGGCAGATTCACCAAATTGAGAAAAATGTTTTTTCTATTTATATCAAGTCTTATGCTTACCTTTGGAGGTATAATCCAGAAGAGCTTGATTTTTAGAGCAGAAAGAGCATCTAATTGCATAATCTTATATTGTTTCTAGGGAAGACGCTCACCGAAAATATTAAAAGAGGTCATTTTAAACTCATTTCCCAATGCATCCATAGTAGAAGAAAATGTAGAAGAAAATACCTAGAAATGACCTTTTAGCTTGGATAAAATCAAGAAAATGCACTCTTCATCTGATTTGGTTTTTCCACGCCCTTTTAGCTATGCCACTAGTAACCTAAATTGGGAAATATAATCTTCAATGGATGCATGCTCATCAGGTACAAGTGATGACAATTTTTCTTCCAACTATAGAGCTCGAAATTTATTGACGAAATAAGGAAGCCAACTTGTCTCAACTTGATTTTGAAGTTCTACATTTATCAATATGAAACAACAAACTATCTGAAACATGCAATCCAATGAGACCCATGGCTTCATCAAGTTTGTTTAGATACACAAATCTCTTGATTTCCTTAGTAAACACAGGTTCATCCTTTTCCAAAGCCCTTTAGATTGCACCAGTTGCATCTATTTTTCATTTGTGATAATTATATGGAGACTTATAAGCTCTTGATTTTCCACCATTTTATTAATAGAAAAGACAAAAAAGAACATATATCCATGTGTAAACTCTAAATCACGTTGAACAATATAGATAATGGAACCTTAGGATCAAAATAAAGAGCTCTAAACAAAATATTTACAACAAATGTTCAACTTTTGCAAATAATAATACCTTGAACAAAGGCATACTACTCACGATATCTCCAGCTATATCGACCCCATGCCATATCCAGTTCCACCTCTGACTACGTGAAAGGAAAGCAAACGTTCTAGGCCTATACAGTTCACTTCCAGCTTCCGGATTCAATCTAGGCACATATCCGCGTACAAATTCGGACAAGCACAGATCTGTATAGACACTAGATCTATGTCGTTGATCAATTCCCAACAGAAAGATCGATCTATTCATTCACTTTGTTCCTTCTTGGGAAAGGGAATTTCAACTTGAACCCCAAGAGCTTCAAGCTTAGGCAGCTAGAGTTCTCTATTCATTCACTTTGTTCCTTCTTGGGAAAGGGACTTTCAACTTGAACCCCAAGAGTTCTTCAAGCTTAGGCCACTGGAGTTCTTGGATTACAGTGATACTCCTCGAGTTTCAACTGTAAAACCGCGATTCCTTTCCTATGAGCCAAATCGACATCAAATTCCACACACATTGTGAGGAAAAAACTGGCGAAAACACATGAATGCCATATCGATCCTCTTGAAAGTGAACTAGACGATATCTGGTGCAAAACTAGAGGATCGATCAATCAATTTAAATAGGAATTAAAGCATGTGCAGGCTCTCGCACTACAAATTCTGAAAGAGGTAAAGAAACTGGAATGGAACGTGAAATGACGAAATAGGGTAGCTCGGATTCGAGGGCTGAGAGAAGCAGGATAAAGGAGAGTATAGAACGACTTCCCAACAACTCATATTTTGGGAGCCAAATTAAAATTTGATACAACCCATTAGGTATCCTTTTGACCAGATAAAACAATGGGTGATTAGTTAGAGTGGGATGGAGCGTAAGGACAAGTAGCGTGCATTCTTGTTTCCTTTCAGGCCATTGTAAATGGATTTGATTTCTCTGGAACTCCAAACCTGGGCTATAGGTAATATTCCCCATCCTCTCATATTTAGTATAGAACTCTTGAATCCAGGATGGAGGGATGCAATTTGAATATGTAAGATGTGTATTCAGATCAAAAAACAAGCCACCAAAGAAGGACACCAGTGGAAGGATTAAAAAGATAGGGATGTCGTACACAAAACACAGAGATCCCCACAATCTGTGAACTGGTAGAAATTTGGCCACATTAAGAGAGGCAAAGATATGCCATGATGCAGCCACGTTGTAGCCAGCGACCAGAAAAGGTGCCAGCCAACAAATTCTTGAGGAGATCTACAGGTAGAACCACGACTTTTAGATCGTGTCTGCCTCTGATCTGATTTGATCTTAAAAGATCACATAGCATGCAAATGGAAGGGGTTTGCATAAATAACTCTCATAATGTCTAAAACAATATCCCAGGTACAAAAGATTATTGTAAAAAAACAGAAACCTTTTATAAGAGAATTTTTGATTTATTAGATTTACTATTTGTAATTACAAGCAACATTAAGCAACATTGAAAAGATTAAGTAGAGAGAAAATTGATGCAACACACTACACTATTTATGTGTATTCTATTAATATGAATATGAATATGGTCAGAAGAAGTTATGGTAGTTACCAACTCATGTAACAGTAAACTAACTAATTTGCTAGTTACATAAGAATGAAATTATTTTCCTTAACACTCCCCCTATTTTCTTTAACACTCTCCATTAATTACATCATGTAAAAATTATCACTATCACCAACTTCCCATCCCTAATCATAACTTGACTCTTCCCCTTAAACATAACTTGGTCCCAACCAACTCTTGGATTAATCTATCTCATATTCCCCTCTTGTTAATCGAAGATTGAAATTCTTCGATTAAGAATCAAGCTTAGATACAAGTACACCTACTAACACCTTCATACCTACTCAATGGTTTATTCCACAACTTGATGTATCATCTCTCCCATGGTAAGTGCTTCAGGTTGCTCAAAACCACAATACACGCTACATGATCACACACTAACCTATTTAGGCCTGACTCAATTAGGGCTTACAGAACATTTGGAAAGTACAACTTGACTATGGCAAGGTTTACAACTTCTTAAACTGAGAGCTAAAAAATTAGACCACAAAACTTATTGGAATGTTTACCGGGATGTCAGGTACAACCGAGTATGTACCCCTCAAATTAAAAAAAATTCTTTGTTCCTATATTTGTTGGTTAATGAAAAAACCCAAAAAAATAACCAAAATGTAGTTGTATATTGTTGCATTCTCTTCTCCACTTTTTCTTTATGTCTCTACC
Organism: Picea sitchensis; assembly: GCA_010110895.2. Lineage (NCBI taxonomy): Eukaryota > Viridiplantae > Streptophyta > Pinopsida > Pinales > Pinaceae > Picea > Picea sitchensis. The sequence goes on from SNQJ01S0007554.1 coordinate 45,854, forward strand.
CATCTTTCTTCTTCGCGGTTTTTCAGTTTCCTTTGTTTCTCGGGGTGAGGTTTTCTGCATGCAGTTTTTACTACTCAATAATGCGGAAACGTTGTCCATAAAATGGCTTAGCATCAACGACGATCTTCGATTTTTGCTTCATGGCAACTCTTCTTCATTTATCGACTCTGGTGGCCTAGCTGGAATCTGCTTCTTCGGTTCACTGAACTTGCTTTTTCATCTTGAATTTACCTTTGTCTTGGATTTCCATATTCTCATGTCATTTGTTAGAGTCGTGAATTCTAACAAAATAATATCAACTTCATATTGAGATCGCGAATCTCAATATAAATATTATCAATAATAATTCCAAAGACTTTAAAAACTCATAGTTTTTCAATCCTTTTAATATATATATTTCTCCACCAAAAACAAAAAAAGGGGACTTCTCAAAATCAATTTTTGATATTTTTTTTAAGATTATTAAATTATTAAACCTAGAAAATAAGGGTACTTTCACCAACTTCTCTTTCACGAAGGTTTACACAAGCATTTGTTGTCTTCTCGACTTCAAAAAAATGGGTGGCTCTCTTCCACCAAATAAATATCAATTGGAAGGACCAGAGCAACTCTTGGCTCTCCCGTGAGTGGTGAAGCTATATCCATCATTACAGACTTCCTACATGACTGATATATAACCACCCAGAATAATTTTGCAGAGTTCCTTCAATAAAGAATTATGTCAACTTTCCATGCAACGAACAAACAATCCCAACACAACAAAACATGATGTTCTTCATTACCTTTTTTCCTGTGCAAAATCTCCAGGCAACCCTTTCTCAGCGATTCTTCATCAAGATCTTTACCGCAGCAGCTCCACCATCAATCTTCGCAACCTTTACACAATAATTACTCAAGGGTTTACACAACCTCCACTCAATCTCCATCAGATTTGAACTCAAAACCAGTGGCTCTTCAACCGAATGAAACTCGGTCGGGTCGCCATGCACACGGATGGACGACCCTTTCACTAAACCCGCGAATTTTCTTGCTCAAGTCAAACAAGAAACTTTTATATTTTCGGGATCTTGGCCCTCCCGTGATGAAGTGAAGTTCATACCCGCTCTGGTACCATATGAATATGAAGTTCATACCCACTCTGATACCATATAAATATGTATGAACACCATATAGTTACAAAAAATTACTAGAGTTACCAACTCTTGTAATGGTAAACTAACTAATTTTTTCTGTAATTATTTTCCTTAATAAAGATCTCCTATATTCTTTTTAAATGATAGGAGACAACATTAAATATATATAGATCTCCTATATTCCTTTTAAATGAGAAGTTGTTGGGAAGTTTATTATATTAAATATGTGATTGGGAAATTCAAGTACGGTGAATAATGACAATCACTAGGTGTCACATGACTTAAATAAAGTTCATACACCAATACTAAGATAAGATTGTTGTTTGATTCCGACTTTCGACCGCAAGGAACACTTTAAAGTGTACAAACACTACTGAACCCACAATTTGGATCAGAATAAGTTTCCGGCCTCTATATAAAAGTATAGGGTCTAGGGTGGATCACTGGTCTATTAACATGTTCGTTCTCCAACCTGAATTTTATAATTTAAATTTTAATGTGCAACTTGTCATACACATATCTATGTACAAAAAGTAATTTGAAAGGCAGAGTCAAATTTCTGTTTAATTGTTTTTTTACAAGTTATAAAAACTACATCTTTTAGGAAATTTGGTAAGCTCTTTACATCACAATGTTGGAAATTTTATTTTAGTTTCATTTTCACCAAACCTAATTCACCAATGATGATAATAGTGTTATCATTAGATAGTAAATTATTTCACTGTCTTGTTATTTTATCAGAATTCATGTATTGTGATTTTGGTTAAATTTATCCAATTTTCAAATGAGTCGACACTTTCATATTCAGCCTCTTCAATATTCCCATAGAAGGTATTCTATTTTATCAAAGCTGGCATATGATCGCGATGCTCGGTTACCGAAGACCGGGCTGCCATGACAATAATCGTTAGAATTTTGGTTCAAAAATCATAATTTTATTGTGAACCATCTAATATAATAAGTATGAGCTCCAGACTCAAACCTGTTGTCTGAAACTCTATATATGCATGGGCTGAAAAGACCTAACTAATGAAAAAACCTAACAAATGACAGTCGTAAATGATATATTCAGAGGCATTCAAATATTCGATTTTCACAAAAATGACTCGCAGAGCCTTAAATGCAGAATAAAATGTCTGAGGAAAACACAGGGATAGGTGAGGAAATTAGTGGTTAATAATCCAAACGTGGTAATGTTAAACGTTAATCATTTAAAGTGGCAATCATATAGTGCTATAGTAATTTCTTAATATGATTATATAAATGTTAAAAAGTAAACAGGTTAAGGATGCATTCAAAAATACAAGGAGATTATCAAGAATAAATCACATTCATTGATTTGGGAGGACTACTAAAAATATTCTAGCATTTTTAATTGTTAGCCATCAGATTAGAATTTTAGATTAAAAAATGATTAATTGTGCCCATTACCAATAAGTATAAGCCTTTCGGCGTAACAAGATATTGCCAAAAAGACCTAGGATAAAAATGATCCTACGAATTATAATTTTTTCCGATTAGGGCATGTAAAATTTTCGATGATTATTATAACTTAACCTCATTAAACTTTGAAGTCATATCTTTGGATGGACTCCAAAATAAGTCATAATTTTCGATTATCTCCAAATATAGGAAGGCTTATAACTTTAGAGTTGGAATTTCGAAAACAAATTTACTTGTTTCAACAATTTTTACGGCATAATGGCCATGCTTATAATTTGAAATGTTTCTGAATTAGAGTTGGAATTTGAAAACCCATTTACCTTTAATTTAACTATTTTTTTACAGCATAATGAGTATATGTATGAAGCTTGGTGATGGGCGAAAAAGAGTTTTGACTGTACTACCAACTAGCACACAGACATAATTGTGGCTGATCAACTGAAAGGTTGATAAGATGAAAATAATCCTTAAAAGAATATATTAAATTTTATTATTGATTAACAAATAAACGGTTGAGCTTCATTTATCAGAATTCGGCGATGTAAATTTGGACAAAATCTATATTGTTGTTTAAATTGTCTTTCTGAATGCATAAATAGATTCAGCATATACAAACTTACCCACTCAAATCTGTAGATCCAACCATTCATCACTAAATTTCTGGCAAAATCAAACTAAAAAAATATCCAAAAAATTACAAAAGATGGAACCTTTAGACTACTCTAACCAGGTTATATTCTTTGAATTTAAATTTTCTCCACTACCAAAAACTATTATATTCCAGGGTTCTAGTCTTTGAATTTAAATTTTCTCCACTACCAAAAACTATTATATTCCAGCAGCTTTTAGATAATCCTTACAATGTTCGTACGTGACATTGATGTTCAGTCAATGGTGAAGTACTTCGGAGATATAATATGCAAAGAAGATGAACTGACAGATGCATCGCCAAAAGCAATATCCATTGATTCTGGCTAGCAGTGCACTTATGCTCCTATCCCGGACTAAGTCGACAGTGCCACGTCCGTGATATGTGCTCCAGCTGTAAATTGTATTAAACTTTTCACGGGATATTTTGGTTTTATTTTTAATGTCATGAATCCTTCCACGAAGTCGTTCCTGATTAAAAAGAACTGAAACAATCCAATAGATGGGCACATACACCCTTTGCACATACTGATTTGTTTATTGCCAGTTAAGATATCTGCAACGCTAATTAAACTTCAACATGATTAGGTTCCCTAGCGCTCTGGCAATCTAGGGTTTCCTGCCAACTCTTCCCAGGCGGCGGCAGGAGGAGGGAGCAGCTCGAAGTGCCCCTCCAGCTCCTTCTCTGCAGATGCTATTTTGGCGGCAACTACCAAAAAACGCGTCTACTCTCGATACGTGCATTTTAGGTTTGTAAAGAGAATGTATCAGATCCCCTGCTCCAAGATCCCGCTAGTTGCACCTCGAAAGAAAGCCTTCATATTCCCCGAACTATATCTGATCGGGCAATTTTAGAGCTCTCGCCCTCTCCCCGCGCTATGAAAATGCCACGGAGGAACTGGCACAATGCTTTCCTAGTCGAACTCAACGAAGATAGCGATCCTATCTTCCATAGCTGCCCAGAGAATGTATTTGAACAGATGATCCCTGGACTTCGATCTAGACGCTGATGTACCCACTGCTGTCTTGGTTTGGGTCCATCTTCCTCATCTCCCTCTACTCCGTTGAAACCGTGGGAAGATACACAGACAAGGCTGAATCGTAGGTGGAACAACTCACATGCGCAAGAATTTTTGAGAGGTAAATTTAGAGAAGGGCCTTCCTGAAGCCGTCCACCTGAGCCTGGACATCTTCCGCATGGACAGTGGGGAGATCCATAGTCAGGGATAAACCTAAGGCGGGACGACTCAAATGCTCTAAGAATTTGTGTGGAGCTGGATTTAAATGTGACACCTCTCATGAACATGGCCATTTCGCAAAAGATTGTCATAAGAAAGAGCAGCTAACCCTGTAGAAGTGACTTTAGAGGATAAGTGACAGACGGCAAGAGAATCGCAAGGAACTAAGCATTGGGCTCTAACAAAAGAGAACCCTGCCCCAGTGACATCAAATTGCTTAGAAGCCCTCAATCAGGTCGACTAGGAAGGTCGTAACCAAACAGTCTCTCGAGAAGATCCAATCGTCATAACCCTCCCTGAAGTAGCAGAACTCCTAGGGACCACTTCTCCCTTTGAATATCCCGAAGGTTATGTCCCTGGTATGAATTACCCTCTATTCAACCCTCTAATCCTAGAACAATTGCAGCTTCTAAAAGCTCCATAGCATTGGTGGATGAGCAAGTTTCAATTATGTTAAATATAATGTAACCTCAACAGGCTTATTCTTGTTTTGCTTGAGCCTATTTAGCTCAGCTATTTCCCTTTGCATAGTACTTACTTCTTCATGTATTCATTTTGTACTCTTCTTCTTATATTCTGTTATATTCTTTCTCTCTGCATTTCTTGCTTCACAATTTATCATGGTATCATAGCTACAGTAGTAAGCCTCTTCACACAGGCTGGAGAGCAACACAATCCTCAAACAGCGCAGAGCTTACACGGATCTTGAGAGCATTCGACACAGACTTTTTACAAGGCTTGGAGAGCTGTCCATCATACTCTCGAAAGATCCTCGCAGGAAACTTCCACGAGGAAGCAGACCGTCATACGCTCAAAAGATCAGCATAAGAAGCTCACGCGAGGTCGCAGAGCGTACTACGCTCGAAAGTTTCAGGGAGTAGAAACACGAGAAGGAAGCGGATACTGAGAAGGAAGAAACAGTAAAGATTCTTGTACAATTTTCAAGAATCATCAAAGATTCACGAAGAAGAGTTAAGAATTCAAAGCATTTGTTCAAATTCATGAAAGATAGTTGCAGAAAGAAGAAGCGTTTAAAGCATTTCGGAAATCGCTCAAATCTGTCAAAGATTGCAGTAGAGAACAAAGAACTCGTGAAATTCTTTCAAATCTTTGAAAGATTCACGAATATTTCTTCCGCGGAAGAAAATCCTTGCAAAGGCAGTAAAAAACGCGTCTCAGGTTCAAAGAACAATCGTCGCGGCCGTAAGATTCATCTTGCGAACAGATCCGAGGCAGAAATCCAATTCAGAAGGGACGAAGAGAGCGCGGAAAAGGCAAAAGAATTTCAGCCATTAGATCTTGCGCAGAGAACTGACACCCGTTGGATCAGCGAGAAAGTGCACGAGGTTTAGTCCTCTGGAGCGCACAGAAGAAATTCGACTTGCGAAGTCACGAAATCATCTGGACCGCCCATCAAGAGACACGTGGCGAGATCTCGGCATTTCGCTGACTCGCAAGGTGTAAAGGTCAGAAGACTGTAGTGAGAATTCACGAATCGCGAAATCATGAGTTATTCTGGACCGTTGGATTGAGATAGATCGTGAGCCATCGATCTGATCAAATCGCAAAATCGAGGATCAGGCGTTGGACGAGCGACTGAGCCTGCTCTCCAAAACCCCGATACGCAAAATCCCGACATCACAAATCGCGAAATCCCAAGAGGATTGTGAGCCGTCCATCTCAGACGACAAGTGGCAGTAGATCCAAGTGCCATCATTTCGGCATTTCAGAGTTTGGGATATCGGAGGTCTTGTTGACGAAGGTCGCAACACTCCACAATGAAAGTCCCGAAATACCAAAAAGATCACAGTCGTCCATTCATTCGGACACGTGGCGACCATCGAGGAAACTGTCGGCATTTCGGCTACCGGGGTTTCAACTTGACAAAGGATTTGGAGTTGCAAGTCGCGAGATCGTGAAATGACGAGGACCGTCTATCGTAAGAGGACGCGTGGCAACAATCTAGGCTTTCGGGGAAAGTCCCGAAAGGAAAGGGCCATCGGCATTTCGGAGATCAGGCGATCAAGAAGCCAAAGGTTCTCGACATTGGGAAACAGGAAGTCCGGAAACCCGAAATCCCGAAAAGGCGTTTGAATAAGCGCCAGGATACTTCGGATTTCGGCGATTTGAGGGACAAAGAACTGACAAAGGCCTCGCTATTCTTCGATTCGCGAAAATCCAACAGCGCTTTAACCTTTAGGCGTGTGGTCACATTGTTCGGAGACAAAGGGCCAATCTAAGGCCGTTAAGCCTTCTTCGACATTTCGGCGATCGGAGGTTGGAGTGTCAAGAGATCGGAGGACTCGTATAACGAAGTCCCGAAGACAGAATCGCGAAGCCAAAAATCGTGAAGTCGAAACTCGCAAAATCTAGAATCGCAGAGTTCCGAAACCACTGCAAATTACACGCAGGAGACAGGTAAGTAAGATTTTTTTTTCCTTTTTCCTGTTTTGCTGAATTCTTTAAAAGATGGCGACGTCTAGCAATTTAGGACCAACTCGGGGTCCGATTCTTCTTGGAAAGAACTATGAGTTTTGGTCTCTTCGAATGAGATCCTTCTTGCAAGCACAAGAGTGCTGGGATCAAGTGGATCATGGATATGTGGAACCAGATCCAGCAGACCTGTCCGCCATGACTAATCAATAGAAAATTGCTCAAGCAACGCAGAGAAACAGAGAAAATAAAGCTAAATTTTGGATTCAAAATTATGTGGATGACTCGATTTTCTCAAAAATCACAGGCGCTGGTACTTCAAAACAGGCCTAGGACATCCTTAAATCTTCCTACCACGGAAATGACAGGGTCAAAATAGTTAAACTGCAGACCTTGAGGACGCAATTTGAGACTCTAAGGATGACAGAGTCCGAAAATGTGGATCAGTTCATGACCAGAGTCATGGGCATCGTGAACCATATTAGACTGACTGGTGAAACCATCACTGATCAACGAATTGTTGAGAAAATCCTCAGAAGTTTACCAAAGAAATTCGAAATGGTTGTAACAACAATCCTTGAATCCAAGGATCTGTCAAGATTTTCGACAGATGAATTAATTGGTTCTCTGGTGAAACATGAGACCAGACTGCATCTCACAGATGAGTCAATCTCCAATGCTTTCAAAACTCAATTCTCCTTCAACAAAGGGAGAGGCAGAGGAAGAAGCAGAGGTCACCAAGGAAGAGGGAGCAATCATAGAAATCCTCATTCCAGTGGAGGACACAGACAACAACAACCAAATCAACACTTCCAAGGATACAGACAACAAAATCAGAATCAGAGTTTTCAGCCTCAAAGAGGCATAGGGAGAAGATCAAATGAGAAATCAAGCATACAATGCTATTACTGCAAAAAGTATGGGCACTATGAATCTGAATGCAGGAAGAAGCAAGCAGATCAGCTCTCAGGCAGAGAACATGTGTCAAATCACACGGGAGAAACCTCAAGAGGTATGTTTCTCTCATGCCACAAGACTGAACAACAACCTAAAGATCTCTGGTTGCTAGACAGTGGATGCAACAATCACATGATAGATAACAAAGATTTACTTTCATGCATTGATTCTTCACTCTCATATGGTATTACACTTGGAAATGATTCTTTAGTCAAAGTTCAAGGAAAAGGCACTGTTCCTATTTTTACTAAACAAAATGTAAAGAAAGACATAAACAATGTCTATCATGTTCCAGATCTTAAACATAATTTGCTAAGTGTAAGACAGCTCATTGAACATGGCTATAAGGTACTTTTTGAGGGAGCATCTTGCAAAATATATGACAAAAAACCCAACAGAAAATTGATTTTTGAAATCCATATGACTCCGAATAGGATGTGATGATTTCTGATAAATTGTGAAGCAAGAAATGCAGAGAGAAAGAATAGAACAGAAAACATTATATTAGAATATAAGAAGAAGAGTACAAAACGAGTACATGAAGAAGATCATGAAGAAATTTATGTCGATCAACCACCTAGATTTGAAGTCCAAGAGCAGCCAGCCAAAGTATATCGGTTGAAGAAAGCCTTGTATGGCTTAAAGCAAGCTCCAAGAGCTTGGTACATCAGAATTGACACTTACCTGATCAAAAGTGGTTTCAGCAGAAGTCAAAATGAGCCAACTCTTTACACCAAAACATATCAGCACGATAAAATTTTGATTGTATGTTTATATGTTGATGACATGATCTATACTGGAAATCTTGAGTTAACAGATTTTAAACATGCCATGCAATCTGAGTTTGAGATGACAAATCTTGGCATAATGAAATATTTTTTAGGGATTGAGGTTGATCAATCAGCCAAAGGCATTTTTGTCTGTCAGAAAAAGTATGCAACAGACATCATCAAAAGATTCCGCATGGAAGAATACAATCCAACAGAAACCCCTATACCTTTAGGCACAAAATTGAGCAAGAATGATGAAGGTCCGACAGTGGACTCTACCCTGTACAAAAGTTTAGTAGGAAGTTTGTTGTATCTTATAGCAACTAGGCCTGACATTATGTATGCAGCCAACCTTATTTCCAGATTCATGGAATCCCCCAAAGATTCTCATTGGAAAATGGTGAAACGAATTCTGAGATATGTTGCAGGAACTACCAATTTTGTCTTATGGTACACTGAATCTGATAGTAATCAACTTTCAGGTTACACAGACAGTGATTTTGCAGGTAGCCTAGATGATAGGAAAAGCACATATGGACATGTTTTTCAACTGGGCACGAACCTGATCTCATAGGCATCAAAGAAGCAACCAATTGTTTCAATATCTTCTGCAGAGGCAGAGTATGTCGTTGCTACCTCAACTTCCTGTCAAGTTGTGTGGCTGAGAAGAATATTGAAAGATATGTCACATACAGAAAATGATCCAACTCCTAATTTCTGTGACAATACTTCAGCAATTGCTTTATCCAAAAATCATGTGTTTCACAAGAAAAACAAACACATTGACACTCGTTTTCATTTCATACGTGAGATAGTCAATAATAGTGATATTGTACTACAATTTTGTGGTTCTCGATATCAACTTGTTGATATCTTTACAAAGCCACTGGGAAAATCGGTTTTTGATTTTCAAAGACAACACTTAGGCATAATCAGTGCTGATGTTTGTAACTGTTGAGTTTAAGAGGGAGTGTTAAATATAATGTAACCTCAACAGGCTAACTGTACACTGCTAGATGTCCTTGCCAGCTGTACTTTCTACTCTTGTTTTGCTTGAGCCTATTTAGCTCAACTATTTCCCTTTGCATAGTACTTACTTCTTCATGATCTTCTTCATGTACTCATTTTGTACTCTTCTTCTTATATTCTAATATACTGTTTTTTGTTCTATTCTTTCTCTCTGCATTTCTTGCTTCACAATTTATCAAATTAGTCTTTGCAAGTGGAAATATTAGAGACATTAGATTGTCATTCTCATTTTAAGAGAGGGTAGGTTCTATTTTAGTGATATGGGGTCAGTAAACTTTTAGAACTAGTTAGGGGTATTAAATGTTTTTTTGGGGGTCAAAACTTTGCAAACCTAGTACCCAATGTTTTAACATTGTTATATACATGGAGAGTTTTCAAATAGAGAAAAAATCAACTCAATTGGAGTCCATAAGAGGAATTTATGTCTCCCACAAGTTGACCTATGTTGTTGACCATCATGGTATCTAGTGGATAGCAAAAATCACCTCAATTGAAGTCCATAAGAGGAAGTTATGTCTCTCACAAGTTGACCTATGTTGTTGACCATCATGGTACCTAGTGGATGCCACATGGTATGATACCCTAACCCTAATAAGGAGTTTCATAGTTGAGCAAAACAAGGAAGTTCTATATTGAAGCAAAACAAAGGAAGTAGAAGATCCTATAGTACTCTCAATGCCAACTCCATAGTGAATTCACGTTTCTTCATATTTTCACTTTCATGATTTTGAAAAAAGAGAGAAATGCATAGTCCTCACCTTCTAGCTAGGATTTCCCTTATTTAGTTTCCCATGATACATATTGTGTTCATTGTATGGATGGTGAGGTATTTTGTTTTCACTTAATTTATTTGAGTCTAAACTTATTACAATATTTTGTGCACTAAGCTAGTAATATTAAATCTCAATTTGAAGTAAGCAAGTCTAAGCTTAATAAAAAATTTGCAAAAACTTATAAGATGTATTAGGATGAACTATTCAAGTGGAAGATGTATGGTAGGTTACAGATCACTAGTCTCACAAGAAACTTGGAAGGAAAACCAACAAAGAGAATTGAGAACAAGAAGAAAATCATGATAAGGTGCTAAGGGATAAAGTCACTCTCCCAATCACCTTTAGAAATGGTGCTAAATCCCCCTACCGAAGAAATGAAATATGTCTCCTAGAATTGCAATCAATAGAAAAAAGAAGAAAGAAAGTGTTAGAAACATTATAGACATTGAAAGATTAGTGGCACTCCTTTTGCATGAAACTAAAATATAAGGAAATATTTTTCATTCACTATGCAAGAAGATCTAGAGGAATAAGATCTAGAGGAATAGCCAAGGAATCTATGTAAGTGCTCAAGGCACATTGGGGGGCATCTACACCATAAGGGTCCCATGGGAGCTAGATCTAATACTGGTTGAGCAAGTTCAACATTGGACCTTCAATTTATTGCTAAAAAATTCCTCAGTTAGCCACTTGTAACTCATTAATATCTCCATAAACTACCAGTAAAAGAAATAGCTATGACTCTCTTCCATCCTTTAAAAAATTCCCTATTAAACCTATGGAATAACACATGCATTGGTGAGGTATTAAAGAATATCCATAATTTTATTCCTACCTCCCAAAATTTAAATGTTAATACCTCTTCTTAATACATGTTTCCAAATAAAATAACCCTTTATTTTCACCAGATATTATAACTAGTGCCTTTTTACAACATTTTTTTATAAATACGCCTTTTCATTTCTACCTCTAGTATGTTGATCCCAATATTTTACATATGTATATCTAACATGTATTTTAGAAAGTGTTGTTTATCATATGTTTCTAGAGATTTCAGTTATAGATATCAAGCATGTTCCTCGGGAATTTGAAGATTGTTTTTCCTTCAGAGCTATTTATTATGAAATATTTGGTCATTTTCATTGCTTTCTTAGAAAAATTCATGGTTCATTGAGAATTTATATAAGGTAAAAGGACTAGATATATATCACTCTAGTCCTTCGTGGGATGTTTGACTTCCATAAAATAACTCATGAAGATAGATCTCCTCGTATTGCTAACTCTCCTCACACCCCCTCCGCTAAAAGAAATATTGGTTGGTTGAACCCCTGATATGTATACCCCTAGATTAGCTTTAAATATCCTCACCTCCTTAATACCATATACTATATTGAAACACATTTTAACTATTTTTAAACCCCTAATATTAACCCATGTGCTATGATATTGTTTTTCTAATGAATCCCTCCTCATTGTTAGGTAGCGGAAGAAAAACTATAACAATCTTATAATAGCAAAGCATACAAAAACCAATATTAAACCAAGAACATCGATCACACAATTGACACAATGATTTATGTGGAAACCCAATATGGGAAAAAACCACACGCAATGATAATCGATATTCTTACTATTCAATAGAAAATTACAATAGCCAACACACTCATACAACCATCCTCTCCTTACATACACACTGCACTCCACAATATTGTGTATTTCTCACACACTCTACACACCTTGCACTGCATTGCACACTCACCTCTACAGGTATGCTCATATATATAACATCTCTCAAAAAATTAGTCAAACTGATTATAATAAGATCCATCGGTTACACAAACTGTTAATAGAAGAGTGCATGCATGCACATTCTAAATATAGTTGCATGCATGTGCATGTGACTGCATGGGAAATTCCTTGTCATGTTTCCGGAAATCTCCACCTTGACAACAATTTCCCTGATATATCATGCCCAAATTTATCCATCACCTTTCCTGCAAGCCAAGAGAAGCCAAACACCATCACTCACAACTCCACAACTTCTCTAACAGTATTGTTACATGAACATGTATGCACAATTCACTCCAGTATGGACCATTCTGCCTCCATCAGTAACCTGTCTAATAAACTGATGCACTTGTCCCATTTTGATACACTGGATTGTTAGTCAAATGCAAAACACTTTAACCACCATGGAACACCACATCATGTACCTGTCCAAAATTACCCAATAGATCCTTGCTTTCTTGCAAGACATAACCTGAGGTAGGTATCTTCTTGTCCAAATCTCATGAAACATAACCACAGACTAAATCAATGAAACCATTGTAGGTGACACTTTTGCTTATGTGTTCAAGAAGCACCCATTTCCGTGCTCTTCACCTATTTTTTCCATGTGTCTACTTACAACACCATCTGCATGTGAAATGCTGACAATTTCCCTTCGCAATCATCAAACTTCCTACTAGCATATAATACTTGAGACATATAACCCTTTTCTTCTTCATCAATCATGACATAAACCTAAAGAAAACTTACAATGGAAAGCCAAAGGGATTTTACCAGTTTCACATTATTCATACTGAATTTCCTGAGTATCTTCACCACATACTTATGTTGTGATAACCAAGCTTACCATATTTCCTGTCTTTGTGTATTTTCATGCCCAAGATTTCTTTTGTTGCTCCCAAATCCTTTATAACGATGTCCTAACCAACTGAGCCAACCTATTGACCTCGACCATGCTTGTTCTTGAAACAAGCATAACATATAACACCAAGATAATGAATATACCATAAACACAATGGTTATACTCACTTCTTGTAAAAATTCGCTCACCATGAAGGAATCAAACATCTTGTACCATTTTCCTGGCATGCTTCAGGCCATACAATGATTCTTGAGTTTACAAACAAATATTTTGTTGTGATTTTGAACTAACTGTTATGGTTGTTCCAAATACATCCCCTTATCCAAAAAACTCCATGTTAAACAGTTTTAACATCTAGTTGTACTAACACAACATTAATAGAAACAAGCTTTTAACAACTAGTGAGAGACTTTCATGGAAATCAATACCTTCCAAATACCCTTATGCTACCATTCATGCTTTGGACCTTTCATCTTTTATTATGTCTGATTTTATAAAAGCAGATTCAACAAACACTCCATCTCTGTCCATGATGATTCTGTGGGTAGTAGGATCCCACAATCTGCACCCCATAACATCATCACCATATCAAATATCTACTTGTTTGATATGGGTCCTACTTAGAGTTATGATAAAAAAACATAAGCATCACAACCGAATAATTTCACATTTGAGTAATTACCAGATGACCTGTTCATACCTCTTCCTGAATATTCTTGTCTTTTTCAACCGATGGTGACTGAGTTACCATATAGCACAACCACTTCTGTCCAAAACTATTATTGCAACTTGGCATTATTGAACATGCCTATTCGATCCCTTTCTGTTGAAAGAATAATATTAGCACGAAACATGAATTGTGTCCTAACCTTGGTGGAAAAAAAAGGTGGATCATGTTAGGAACCCCAATAAGGAACTGGTGGATGACATTATCGTCAACTAGGATATCACTGACCCTCATCTAGGTAGAGGAAAGTACACCTAGAGAAATTGGCATTTTGTCCCAAGCACATAACAAACATCTAGATCACTTAATTATTCATTTCTTCCTTTTGCTAGAGAATTTCCAATCCAATGCACAACAGTCCCCTCTATCGAATTGAATCATAAACTAATAACTCTATCCATAGTAGAGAATGAACATAAGAGGCCAATTCCATTCAAATTTAATCCCTTATGGATAAAGCATTGGTTTTTTAAGACATCATTCAGGAAGCTTGGGGAATAATTATTTCTCAATCCCCCTCCTATTTATGGGAGAGGAACGTTTAATAAGAAAATGGAATGCGTCCTCTTTTTTCATGTCGTCCAAATAATTTGAATATTTTTAAAAAAGGTTGGCAGAGCTTCAAACTATGATAGAAAATGAAAAGGTCATATAAGTTCTACAAGCCAAAGAAAATGAACTTGATGGTGAGCATGAGAAGGAAGAATATCGTAGGTTGAAATCTCGTACTTAGTGGCTCCTGATAGGGGACAAGGCCACCAATTACTTCCACAAGATGACTAGTTTTCGATGGATCCATAACCACATTTTATATATAACACTACCTAATAGCATCACTTTTTTCCAATTTGACAAGCTCCTAGAAGAGATCATTGACCATTTTAAGGAATTGACCATACAAGGGACTCCTTCAAACTTGCAAGAACCCTCACAATTTATGTTGAATGGTTATACCTAAATCTAATTCCACTATAGATAGCCAAAAGAGTTTTCAAGTATAACTAAAGCCAAGATTGAAGACACCATTTTGGCAATGAACCCTCACAAGGCCTAGGATTGGATGAGTTTACAACTCAATTCCATGGATCTTGTAGGTTCATTATCAAGGAAAGATCTACACCAAATTATTGAAGGAAGTAGAGAAATATCGATCTAGGAAGATGGATAACTTCTTCCTTCCTCACCCTCATTTCTAAAGAAGTACCTCACATCCTTCTATTGATATTTCCCTATTTCATTAGTAGTGTGTGCTACAAAATCCTCACGAATGTTCAAGTTAAGAAAATAATCCATCTTCTACATAAGTCAATCTCAAATGAACAAGGTGGCTTTGTCAAAGGCTAACATATTATTGCTAATACCATCTTAGTCTAGGAACTTAGAAATCCACTCCAACATATGAGCGCAAGGAAAAGACATGTGGATAAAAGTGAATGGACATGGTTAATTTATTTGATTGTGTGGTATAGTATTTTATTTACTATACTAAGAAAGTTTGGTATTGAAAATGAATTTGTGGCCTAGATTAAGGCATGCATAGAAGGCCCTTGGATCGCCCCTCTTGTTAGTGGAAGACTAGCTGCCTTTTTTCAAGGTACCTAGGGATTAAGATAAGGCTTCCCTAATCTCTATGTTTCTATGCATCCTCATCGATAAGTATCTTAGATAGGATCTTGAGAAATCCAAACAACTAGATATCCTTCTTGGGATCTATACTTTGCAAATGAAACTAATCAATCATTCTTAGTTTGCAAGTGATACATTGCTCGTCAGGGGTGCCTATATTAGTAATCCACATCATATCAAGAGAATTTTGGACTCCTTCATGGATGCACCCAGGGGGATTATAAAAAATATGAAGAGTAAAGTATATTTCTATAACACATAGGTGAGAGCTCTATGTTGTATAGCCATGAAACTAGAATTTTCTCTTAAATTTCAATGGAATTTTTTTAAGTATATCAATGTTTTGATAACACATAGGTGGGACACGTACTCTGAGCAAAGGACCATAGAGGAATCTGCAATATTTGTGGTTTCCCCTACATGGGATTCCTTCTGGGATGCCATTAAAGAATAATACTACCCTGTTGGAAGCTACGAGGACCAGTAAACCAGATGGATGACCCTGGGTCAAGAAAGGGACCAGACAGTACCAGATTTCACCAATATTTTCCATACCCTGCGCACCAAGTTGGGTATCAAAGACTCTAAGCGAAATCTGGTGCTCAAATACCATGGTTGTTTTCATAGATACATTCAAATAGAAATGGAGTTTCTGGACATCACCTCATTGGGTACGACTTATAGATATGTTGTCAAGATCGAGCAAAAATTTAAGTAGTAGAGGCGAGATTTTGGATCTGCAAACTCCTCACAGCCGAAGTAGGGAAAATTTGACCCCAACCCACACAACAAGGGACAGAGAAAATATGGCCACTCTCAGGACAACCAGTCCAAACCGTAACACAAGAAGGGAAATGAGAAGATGAAGAAGGACATGGGAAAATGGTGTGAATACCATAAAATCCCTTGGCACAACACATGAGAATGTCACTCCAACCAGTCGCTCGTGACCGAGCTGAAGGATTCCGAGTCAGAGGTCGATTCTGATTATGAATCAAATCTAGAAGGAGGGAAGAGAGTTGATGTTGAACCTGGTTTAGAATTGTCACTGCACCACCAAAGTCCATCCCAAGCCCGAACCAAAGAAAGAGAAGCATGAGGAGGAAGGATACCTCTATTATTGATGTTGAACCTAGTTCCATTGTCACTACCACCAAAGTCCATCCAAGCGAACCAAAAGAAACAGAGGAAGGGGGATGCCTCTTTCACTCAGAGATGTTGGTAAAGGGGGCTCTGCTTCATTTCATTGTCGATAGCGGCAGTCAAAAGAACCTGATCTCAGTAGAGGTCGTCAAGCAGTTGGAATTTATGACGACACCGTACCCACAACCCTACACCATCGTCTGTCTTCACCAAGGAAGAGATCTTTGTGTCAGCCAACAGTGTCTTCAAGCCCTTCAAAGATGAGTTATTGTGTGATATTTCTCCCCTTGAAGTTTGTGATGTTCTTTTAGGACAACCATATTTGTGGAAGAATAATGTTGTGTATGAGTCTAGAACCCGCAGTGTTATTATTACTTTGGGTAGACAATTCTACAGGATACCAGAGGTAGCACCGCCTACCGCTATTTCTTTAATCTATGCTAAGCAATGCAGTAAGGTCATTTCACAGACCCGAAAGTTCATCTTCTTTGTGATCTGTTCTCACAGTAAGTAGAAGGTCTTCGCCACATCTGTGGCCTCTACAAAGTTCCTCTCTTTGCAGTAGAAGCAATTGGATGGGATCATGGAAGTGTACAGAGACATATTCTCCTCCCCCACTGGTGTATCGATGCACTACTAAGTCAAGCATCCAACTGATCTAACCCCCGGTGCACCTCTACCTAATGGACCAGTCTATCGTCTCTCGCTGATGGAAAATGATGAAATCAAGCGTCAGATCCAAGAGCTTCTTCAAAAGTGGCACATCAGACCCATCTCCTCCCCTTACAGAAGCCCGATTGCACTGGTGCAGAAGAAGGACGGGCCCTGGTGACTCTGCATTGATTACAGAGCATTAAACAAAATCACAATTAGAAATCGGTACCAAATTCCCAAGATTGATGACCTTCTTGACCAACTCAAGGGGGAAAAGTTCTTCAACAAGATTGACCTAAAGTCTGGCTACCACTAGGTTCCCATAGAACCAACTGATGTCTAGAAGACAACTTTCAAATCTAGAGAATGTCTCTTCGAATGGTTGGTCATGTCGTTTGGCCTAACAAATGAACAAGCTACTTTCATGAGGTTAATGGATTATTTATTGAGACCCTTCACCAACTATTTTGTGGTGGTATATTTGGATGACATCCTCATCTTGTGTAGAACTTGGGAGGAGAACATGTGGCATATTCAACAGGTTTTGATCACTCTGCGAAAACACAAGCTATATGCCAACTTGGAAAAATTTTCCTTTGGAATGAACATGGTCCAATACTTGGGATACATTGTTTATGAGCATGGGGTACATGTCGATCCTACTAAGATCCAAGTCATATGTGACTGGCCAGCCCTGACCACACTAACCGAGCTTCGAAGCTTCTTGGGACTGGCCAATTTCTACCGACGGTTTGTGTTGGGATTCTCCCATATTTCATGGGCTCTCAACCACATGACCAAGGGCGATGGAAGGGTAAATTTTGTGTGGGGGATGGAAAAACAATGATCATTTGATGATCTAAAGCATCACTTGTGATCAACTCCAGTACTCTCCTTTCCTGATCTACAACAATCGTTTGATATTGAGATTGGTGCATCTGACTATGTTGTAGGAACAGTTCTCACTCGACACGGTCATCCGATGGCATACCATAGTGAGACACTCTCGAGTCTCAGATACTGTCCGTAAATACCCCAACTATGACAAGGAAATGTATTCCATTATTCAAGCATGTCGTCAATGGAAACATTACATTCTGGGAAAGGACACTATTATCCACATTGATCACAAGCCTCTACAATTCATATAGACACAAGGGAATTTGCAGAATGACCGCCATTATAAGTGGTCCACCTACCTGCAGCAGTTCCATATCCACATAAAGTATAAGACATGGAGCACAAATCGTGTCGCTGACTGCCTCAGTGGACCTCCCGTGGCTGCACTAACTTCTGTGCTCCATTCTTGTGGACATGATGCATCTGAATGGCCCCAACTTTATCAGCAAGATCCAAAATTCACCACCACGTATCAGCTCTTGGGTACAGGTGCAACTGTCACCAATTTTCACATTCAGGATGGGTTGTTATTGCATCTATGCCATCTCTATGTTCCTGGAAGCGAGAGTCCAAAGTTGATTTGGGAAGCCCACTACAGTAGGGTGGAAAGACATTTTGGAGTGGAGAAAACTATGGTCGTTCTCCAGAAACATTTTTATTGGCCAAAACTTTGACAGGACGTCAGCAAGTATATCAGATCTTGCACTGCCTGTGCCATTCCCAAGCCAGCCATCAAGAAGCATGGCTTATACACCGCTCTTCCTACCCCCTAGAATCCTTGGGAATCCATCTCGATGGAATACATGTCTGGCCTTCCATCCACCAAGAAAGGAAATGATTGTGTATTTGTGGTCATTGATCGGTTTTCGAATATGGTCATGCTCACAGCCTGCAAGAAGACCATCACAATGGCGGATACTGCCAAGATTTTCTTCGAATGAGTGTGGGTCCATTTTGGGATACCAAATACCATCATCTCTGACTGGGACAACAGGTTCCTCAGCACATTTTGGTCGAGTCTCTGGTCACTGTTGGACACCAAGCTCACTAAATCCACTGCTTTCCACCCTCAAACAGACATCCAAATAGAGGTCGTCAATTAGATGATTGTGCACATCCTGCACATGTACAACTCTAAGCATATGCATACATGGGATGAGAGTCTCCCCTATGTTCAACATAGTTACAACAGGTCTCTCCATAGCTCAACTGGCCATAGCCCATTTCAGGTGGGACTGGGATTCCAACCCTTGGGTCCCATCGATGTTGCACTACCTCTGGCAACCACACATACATAATATTCCCACGTTCAATCTGAGACCGACAAATCCACCAGATTCATTGAAAGGATTCATCACATCTACCAACAGGTCCATGAAAATTTTCAAAAAGACAATGCTAAGTGCAAGTAGTTCCATGATCAACGTAGGGTACCGCACCAGTTTCAGGTTGGAGACAAGGTATGGTTACACTTTTATAAGGAGCATCTTATAGGGCCCGATCGAAATCTCCTCCCACTTCTTTATGGGACTTACACCATCACCAAGGCTATGGGTAACAATGCTTTTGAGCTCAACACTCCACCATTCCTTGGTTTGCACCCAGTGTTCAATGTGGACGTCCTTTGGCCATATTTTCCACCATTATTGGACACCTTAGAGATCGCAGAACAACTGACACCCACATAACTCAACCCTGACTGCATGGAATAGGCATCCACTAATCAGATAGTGGACACACATGTGAAGGGAACTTGCCAGCAAAGGATCCATCTTTATCGGGTTGTCAAGGCAGGGCAACTCCTACACCAAGGCAAGTGGCTCACCCGGGGACAAATCCAACATAATTTTCCTCACCTGATGGGGGAAATAAATGCAATGGAGACCATTTCCTCCTAAGGGGGGACGATTGATCCAGGTGGACATTGGTGGCCACCCACCTATTCCAACTGGCTCCTCTTATGAGTTTTTAGTTTAGCACGTTCTTCTGTACTTCTTTGTAATTATTGGTTCTACACTTATGGGGTTGTCTGAAGCCCTACACATCTTCCAGGTGGATACTGGTGGCCTCTCACCTAATCCAATTTGATTATTTTGTATGTTTTCATGCCATCACATATTTTTATACTGCTAGGGTCGTCTTGGAGCCCTAAACAGTGTTTTTTTGGCTCGCCATAGTCAAACTGTAGACGGAGTCAGAATTTGATGGCGTGGTGTGTATTTCTCTAAAAGTACTTTCCAACAGGCTATCACACGCGTAAAACGGAGGTCGTGTGCACAAGTTATGACCCCGGGATGTTTAGGTACCAACTTACCCATAGGGGCCCACATGACTTTTGGTGTTTCATCTCCTAGGTTTAGGTTTTTGGATGTCTAGGGTTTTGGCATTCATTAGTAATATTAAAATGGCCTTTGGAGCCTCATTGTAATCATTATGCTCGGATGAATTCACATAGAATCCACATCTCTTCTCAGAGATAGCTACCACCATTCGAGAAAGTGTTTCAGTTCTACAGTTTTATAGTTTTAGTCTATTTCATTTATTCAATAGAAGATATTGTTCATTGGATATATGTGTTATTATGCATATCTCTATGTTTATTGTATTCAGTCTGTTAATTAGTTTGTTCCACTCCTAAATCCAGATCACCCGACCATCAAAGAATTCGACTAGGATTTCATTGGGTCGACCCGGCCATCAAAGAATTTGATCGAGATTTCATTTGGTTTACCTGACCATAAAATAATTCAACTAGGATTTCATTTGGTCGACCCGAACACTAAATAATTCTACCAGTTTTTCATTTGCTCGACCCAACCATCAAATCATTCGACCATGGTTCCATTTGGTCGACCCAACCAACGGAGCATTCGACTGGTCAACCATAAGGCCGACTCAACTAGTAGGTGGTCAGTTGGTTTATTATTTGGTCAACTCAACTGATTGGCATATTTCAAGGATTATAACCAGAAAAATAATATCAAGATAGAAATAGAATTTTATTCTGTAGTAGAATATGTGTTGGTGAGATGGATAGGCCATAGGCCTACTATTTACGGATTAGATATCACTTCTGGAAGAGGAAAGAGTAGAGTTTGAAAGATTGCACCATCAATTTCGGGAATATGACGATCATGTTTGGCATCTCTTATAAGAACTAAGACATTCTCCTCAAGTATCTAGAGGGTCTACATAAATATTTATGAAGGAAAGTGATTCTCTTCAAAATAAGGACTGTTGATGAGGCCTATGTGCAAGAAAAATACTTGGAGAACATAGGCCATAATAAGGTGCATAAAAGTGGTTTTAAATAGAAATACCACCAAGATGTTTCCAAGGAAGGGAAGGATAATTGGAAATGAAAATACAAGAATACGACAACTATTGCAACCATTCTAATATTACTGGTCACACTAAAGATTAGTGTTGAAATCTACATCTAGAGATTAATCCAAAGAACCCTCTAGCCATGGATTCAAGAATCCTATTAGAGACCAACTTGGATGTGGATGATAAGATTATCTACACCTCAGTGCAAAAGGAGGTGAATCTAAGTATCCTTCATCACAAGGAATATAAGGATATTACAAAAATATTCTATATTAATATCCATGTCAAAAAGACCAAGGTAGATTCTCTATTCATTTCCAGTTCACAGGCCAATCTCATAGAATTTGATCTAGTCAGTAACCTTAGGTTGGAATTTCATGATCATCCTATCCCATATCCATTGGTATGGGTAAACAAGTATGTATAGATCAAAGTCATGAAACAATTTAAGATCAAGTTTTCTACAAGTGCATATTTTATTGATGAACTTGAGTTAAACGTAGTACCCCTTGACATGTGTGGTGTAGTGTTTGGTAGCCCCTAAATGTATATGAGGGATTCAATCTTTATGAGGAGAGAAAAAAAATATCACTTGATCAAGGATGGGATATAATAAATCATCAACACACATAAAGATAAGTCAAATATATTTCTAGTAAGTTCCAACGAAGACAAAAATTTGATTAGTTCTAGTTTGTATTTATTTTCTTAAGATAGAATCAGTTAGGTGATGAATAAATAAGAGTAAAGGAATCCCTATAGGGATGTAACAAAGAGAATAAACATTAGATAGAGTATTTTATGTTGTTGGTGTAAATAAGAGTGTTCTAGAAGACTGAATGCTTACCACTTAAAGAGGGAAGTGGAGCAAGAGATATAATTGTTTCCTGACTCCCCATTATGAAATATTGGGTTGTATAGATAGTTTGTTCTAGAAGTATATGAAGTGAATAAATAATTTCAACAACTGCTAGAGAATGGCATAATTTGACCAAGCGCCTCACCTTGTGGGTCACCCATCACCATAGTACCCAAGAATTATGGGACTTGGAAAATGTGTATTGAATACAGAGATTTGAACAATATCAAACTCACGAATCAATACCCACTACCTTGGATTGATGATTTCCTAGACCAATTGCAACATGCCAAGTACTTCATCAAGTTGGATCTCAAATTGGAATATCACCAAGAACACATTAAAGAAGACACTTGGAAGACCGCCTTCAATACAAGACAAGTTCTATATGAATGGTTTCTCATTTCTTTTGTTTTATGTAATACACCATCTACATTTATGTAATTGATGAATGATGTATTGCATCCCTATTTAGATTAATTTGTAATAGTGTATTTGGATGACATATTGGTTTATAACTCTACCTAGGTGGAGCACATATCACATCTCATGTAGGTGTTAGAGACTCCGAAAATTCATTAGCTACTAGCTAACCTCAAGAAACATGAGTTTTCTCAGTAGTCACTGGTTTATTTTGGGTATGTGATTTGTGGAGGGAAACTAAAGAAACATCCCGTGAAGATGGATTCCATCATCAAGTGGATAGTTCCTACTAATATCACTAAATTTGGGATTGTTTTTGAGTAAACATGTTACCTACAAAATTTCATAGCATCCTTTTCAATGGTATCTACACCACTCCATGCCATAATAACTAGTGGTAACAATTTCTAGTGGGGATAGAATCAACAGAAAGTTTTCAATGAGTTGAAATGGAAGATCATTCAAGCACCAATCCTTGCATTTCCTAACTTGTAGAATCCCTTTGAATTAGCGATGAATGCAAGTGGATATTATATGTGAGTAGTATATATGTAGGGAGGTAAGCTAATATGCTAAAATTTTGAGAGGTTTCATGATGGAGCCATGAACTATCCTATTTATGATAAGGAACTCTATGCCTTGGTCCAAGATTTTAAGAAGTGGAATAACTATTTGATGGGAAAGCAAACCATTATCCACACTAATCACCATACACTGCAATATTTATAGGCCTAGAGTAAACTTCAAAACACCAAACATTACAAGTGGATGGGTTTTTTGCAGTACTTTCATCTAGTCATCAAATATAAAAAGGGAATCACTAACAAGTTGGTAGAAAATATTTCAAGGCCACCCACATCCAATATAACAACTTTGAGAACTCTTATGCACCTGGAGCCTTTTACCCATGATTCATACAAAGAGGCATAAACAAAATATGAGGACTTTAAAGAGTTGTTTCAGTAGATACAAGGCCAAATTTGTGTAGAAGAAGCTGAGAGTAAGGTTGACTATCATCTCTAGAATGGTGTAATAAACCTCAAATCTGCCAAATAAAAATAAATAAATTATTATTCCCTTTTACTTATACATTCATCTTTGAATAGCTTTGATGTTCAAGAGTAGTAGTCTCTTTATTATATTTCTTGATTCTGAAGAGGTTCTAGACTCCTCACTATCGTCGACTTTCATTAACACCCAACTTTAAAGTTTCAAAAATGACGATATAAGAAAATGCCTACTCCATTTTTTTTAAGTTTACTTAAAGTCCCGTGATTATAATAAATTTACTATCGATGTACTCTATAACCATTACCACAGGTTTAACCTACAACGATTTTGGGGCTTCTGGTCTAATCCTCCTACGTTAGACTATACACATATCCAAGCTAAGCATGATCCAAAATGACTTAGGTAAAAGTGGGGTTAGATTATATTTCGCCTCGTAAAGTTTTAATACAATGTAAACAGACCACTTTAATGAAAGAAGCATCAGGATATGGTTAGTGGTTAGTTAAGGCCTCCCGGGTAAATCAGAGTACGAATCTACGATCACCCTCTGCCTGTTTAGCCATCCCACTCGGCACCACTTGTCCAACTGTAATGTCAATTGATCACTGTGTTAACTACGCTCATGGTACTTTAGGGTTAGAGGTTCTTATGAGTCGCAAAGGCGCTCCCTTAATCCGTAGCCCATTGAATGTCAAGGGAGAGGTAGGTCTGACGAGAATTTAATCATGGCGAGGGAATTAAACAGGGGTAAGGCGTATGACAATGTCGAGGCCATTACCTGACAGGTTAACCATTAAGGGAGCACCAAGTCTATCACATCACCTGGCATTTTGTACCCGTAGCCTTTAATCTTCGAGGTAAGGGTTTTCTAGTTCACCGAACTTTTCTTTTACCATGAGAGGTCCTCCGAAAACTTAGCTCTGTGATATCAACTCCTTGGTGAAGGGAACACTGCTACGAGGATTTTCTATGATGGAGGCGACACCCCTGTCTCACCAACTGGTAAGTTTTCACTTTATTCCTGCATCTCTAATTGTGCATTTCAAAGCGAGTTCTCCTTCCTTTGAAATCGCTATGGATTGATCTGCGTGCCTTAGTGATTGTTTCTGACTGTGGTTAACTACTCCCTTACTGTTAAATCTCAGGGAAAAAGGGTTCTAGAATTTTCCTCCCTTCCATATAGTTAGTTTCTATTATCGACCTGTCCTTTGTTCGGGGTGGTTTGAAGGGTTTGGTGTCTCGTTTTGATGCTTTCCCCGGTACTCCGTGAGAATTTCCTTTAGAGCTCACTCGTACCACTCTCTTTTACTATTTCTGTAACAACGTTTGGTATTACGTTTTCGCGACACCTTTCCTGAATTCTAGAGGTTAAAGGTATGTGGAAGGAAATTTATATTATTGCAGTGTAGCTCTGTCCTTACTGAATGAACTTTCGTTCACAGACTCTATAAACCCGTCTTGGTGGACTTTCTGCGAATGGTATTGAGTAAAGCCTTTCTACCCATCACCCGTAATCCCTAGGAAAGCTGGATAGTCCCTTGGTAGATTCATTATATAGGAATGGGGTTGTACTGACAGTTCCTTGCGGATCCTACACTGTCTTACTGCATTCTGTTATCCAAACATTTCTTTTGTTAATCTTATGATTCGTCCGCGTATTAAAAATTTGGAAATTTTCGAATCAACTGTTTTTGAATTTTATTAACTTATGAGGGTCTGGTATAGTAAAATCTCTGACTTCGTTTGCACCTCAGTAACTAGAGCATATTCATCCATTGTATAGTGTTTTCGAGATTTGGTATTGAAAAGGTTATTTTAATTGTGAGAGTCGTATTTTCTTGCATAATCTTTTATGGAACTGGATATTGAACTAAAGATGGGACCTTGTCTGATGCAAGGGTACCCATCAGTCTTACTCAAGCTCACTCCTCCCCGTTTGGTTTTGGGAACAACCACTACTGTAAAGGAGCACACTCTCGACAATTCAATGATAAGTACAGGATCTATTTAAGTGATATTCTGTAGTTATTTTTATTCATCTTTTTGTGGTAATGTTCTAATGTTTCAATGGTATTCTTTTGCAGAGTTTTCGCCGGAGTATGGTATTGGATCTCCACACCCTCCCTTGGAAACCAAGCTATTCAGGTTCTGTGCCTGTAACCTTCTTTGTCTCATCCTTTTGGTTCTAGAGGAAGGCATAGTACTTCTCAATCTTTCTATTATCATTGTAGTTTCTGTTCCAGTTTCAAAATCGTAAGAGTAACCCGTTTTGGGGGAGTATTTCCTTGTTTTGGATACTACACAGTAAGGAGTATTTAATTGTCTCAAACTGGATGAGTTATCTAATATATTTCCGCTAAAGGATTTCAGGATTTCCCTCCTGCTTAACTATATAACTTACTATTTATTTCATCGTTTTAGATCTATTTAATGCCATAATGGCTTCTTTAAAAAAAATAGGATCTTGAATTGAATAAAGGAACTCACTTATTGTTGACTGTGTGTGTATCTCATATGTGATTGATTCCAGAAAGCATGATAATAAATAATTTGATTTGCATCTCTTCCGTGATCGTGTCAAGGTTTTCTCTTTGATTTCTAATTGATTATGCTATTGTGTACATAGTTATCAACTTATTCAGGGGTCTGTGTAATCCTGTGAAGTTTTAGGATGTCCTTTTATCTCCTTGGGCCTTCGCACCTCTCATGATTAGTTTTGGTAATTTGATCAATATTAGCCGATTTAATCCAAAATTCAATTCTCACAATTCGAACTGTAGTTCGAGAGACCAAATTGTCTTGTAATTCTGCGTTAAACACGATTACAGTTATCTCCTAAGATCACAACTGTTCAGTTTGTACATGGAAGACTCTTAGTCAAAATTCATACTTCCTCTCATATTTTTGTGTACCAGATAGTAAGTATTCGACCATATATATATACACACACATTATTGAATTCATACTTGTATTGCAAAATGAAAACAACTACAACCTACAATACGATTTACTCGTGGGTTTTTCCTATAATGTTTATCTTGTTCAAAGCAGTAATCCAATTTACATAATTTATTCTTCCTGGTGTTTGGCCAGGCTTATTCTTTCAGCTAAGAAAAACCTACGGACTGTTCATAACATAATTATGGTGCAACAAAGTTAATCCATTCCAAACTAGTATATAACAGTAATAAGATGCGACAAAGGGTAATCCATTCAGAACTAGTATATAATAGCAATAAGATGTAACAAAGGTAATCCATTCAGAACTAGTATATATCATTCTATTAAGTATTTAACCCTATAGCACTCAGCCAGAGAAGGGGGCAGAATAACATATCTGAAATGATGTGTGAAAGACAAAAGGAACAACCACGTTCCTCCCAACCTTAGAACTGGGAAGCCAATTCACTTGCCCGGTTCACCCCCTAGCCTGACCATGAATCCATGAGGGCGAACTTGGAAACTCCTCCTCAACAATGTCCTTCAACTCCTGCAGATTCCTCTTGTCTCACACTCAATCAATAGTGTTCATAACAACAAGGAAAAAATTCAATAGTCTCTTTTCCCCAGCATACTCGGCAACATCCTACCTCCTCACATATGTTATATATAGAACAATCATTTTTTTGCCTATGTCTTTCTTCCCCCTTGGGAATTTTCACAGCTATCTAAATCCCTAATTTTCAAGGGCTTCCAATGGCCAAATCTCTAATTTTCCACTTGTAACAATCAACCCAAAGGTAGTTCCAACATGTTCCCCACTCATGGAGTCATGGTCAACTGAATTTTTAACATGGCTATTCCATTTGTCTCCTGCAATTAATATAAAATATTATGTTTTCATACAAGTGTCACAGTTAAATAGTTAGTTGGGTCAAATCAAATCTCTGCCCAACAGTCATAATAATTTATTACAATTATCAAATTTGAAATTCGAAATTGCCATAAATGGAAAAATTATTCCAAATTCGAATTTAATGAAAACGGAAAATTTTCTAATCAATTTTAAATTTCAAAAATACTTTATTTTTGGGGAATGTCACATCCTTTCCCCCTTCAATAAAACATTGTCCTCATTGTTCATTCCTTTCTTGGAACAGGGTTGGATGAGATTTCCTCAAATCTCCCTCCAACTCCCAAGTGGCCTCCTCGGGACTAAAGTGCTTCCATTACACCTTTACCTGAGCGACGACTCTATTCCGAAGTGTTATTTCTCTCCGATCCAGAATACACAGGGGTTGCGCCTGGAAATCGCCTTCTGGTTCCACCTACACCAAGTCCCAATCAATCATATGAGTAGGTTCATGAACATACTTTTTCAACAAAGAAACATGAAATACATTGTGAATTCTTAGATTAGCTGGAAGTGCAAGTTGGTATGCTACGGGTCCAATTCGAGCTAGTATCTTGAAGGGCCCACAAAACCTGGGTGCCAGCTTGGCACAATTCCCTAACTTCAACAAACTTTTTTGGGCTTTGACCTTCAAGTACACAATGTCTCCCACTTGAAATTCCAAGTGTCTTCTTTTCTAATCTGCATAGCTCTTCTGTCTGTCTTGTGCTTCTTTTAAGTTTTGTTGTACCTTTCTTACCATGTTCTCCATTTCTTGGAGCATCTCTGGTCCAACCATGAGTATGTCAGCCAGGTTATCCCAGCTAATTGGAGTCATGCACTTTCTGTCGTACAGTTCCTCAAAAGGGCTTAACTTAGTCAAAGTTTGGTACCCATTGTTATATGCAAATTCTACCAAGTGTAGATAGTCCTCCCATTTGTTCGGTTTTGTTCTTACATACATGCAGAGCATATCCTCTATGATTTGGTTTGTCCTCTCGGTATGTCCATCCGTTTGTGGATGATAACTCGTGCTGAAATTCAGATTAGTATTTAGCCCTGCAAACAATTCCTTCCAAAAAGAGGATGTGAACTTTACGTCTCTATCTGAAATCACCATTTTAGGAATACCTTGCAATCTAAAAATTTCTTTCATAAATATTTCAGCAATGTTTATAGCTTTAAAAGTAGACTTTACAGGAATAAAGTGTGTAGACTTATTGAGTTTATCTATTACAACCATAATAAAGTCATTATGTTTCTGATTTTTTGGCAAACCTGTTATAAAGTCCAGCGATATGGTCTCCCATTTCCATTCTGGTACTGGTAATGGCTGTAATAGGCTAGCTAGATGTTGGTGTTCAGCCTTAACCTGCTAACAATATTGGCACCTAGCCAAGTATTATGTTGTTTCACCCTTCATATTAGGCCAGTAAAATAGTCTTCTAAGTGTTGTTATCGTTTTCTGGTATCCTGGATGGCCAGAATACAGTTTCTTAAGCACTTCGTCCAAGACTATCAACTTTAGTTCTGCTGAATCTGGTATGTAAAGTCTGTTTTCAAATCGTAGTAGCCCCTTCTTATCGATACTTAGATCTGGTTTATCTGAGTTTTCGGTACTGTTTTGTAATTCAGCCATTACCTTAGTGTAATTTTCGTCATTAAAACCTGTCGTCCTTATTCTTTGTTCCAGATCACTTTCTGCCCTGCTGATATTTATTTCAAATAACCCATGGACTCTTATGCTTAGCGTGTCTGCTACCTTGTTTTCCTTACCCTTGATATGTCTGACTTCGAAGTCGAATTTGCTCAAGAATACTAGCCATATTTTTTTCCTTACGTTAAGATCTGATTGGCTAAACAAATATTTCACGCCGCTATTATCTGTCAATAGTAGAAATTTTCTACCCATTATGTAGTGTCGCCACATTTTTAAGGCATGTATTACCGCTGCCAATTCTAAGACATGAGTGACATAGTTTCGTTCATGTTCTTTTAATTTCCGGGACTCATAACAGATAACGTGTCCTTCCTGAGTTAGGACACCACCTAGTCCTTCTTTATTAGCATCAACACATACAATGAAGTCTTTATCTAGGTCTGCTACCTTCAATATGGGTACCGTTGTCAATAATTCCTTCATCTTGTTAAATCTGTCTTGACATTTCTGTGACCAGTTAAACTTGGTACCTTTCTTTTGTAATGACGTGATAGGGTAAGCTATTTTGGAAAATCCTTTTATGAATCTGCGATAATATCCGGTGATTCCCATGAATGACCGGATGTCTGCTACGTCCTTTGGCACCGACCATTCTATAATGGCTTTTATCTTCTCAGGGTCTACGACAATGCCTTTTGCTGAAATTATGTGTCCTAAATATTGTATTTCTTTTTTATAAAAGTCGCACTTATCAAATTTAGCGTACAGTTTTTGTTTTCTCAATGTTTGCAAAACTATTCTTAAGTGTTCATCATGTTCTTCCTCCATTTTCGAATAAACCAGAATATCCTCAACAAATACCACCACAAACTTGTCTAAGTACTCACTGAAAATATTGTTCATCAGACACATAAAGGTGGTTGGTGCGTTAGTGAGTCTAAAAGGTATGACTACGAATTCATAGTGTCCATATCTTGTTCGAAAAGTTGTTTTGTTTATATCCTCGTCTTTTATCCTCACTTGATGATAACCGGACTATAAATCCAACTTTGAAAAGATCTTGGCCCCACCTACTTGATCGAACAAATCATTTATCCTAGGTAAGGGGTACTTATTTTTAATAGTCATTTTATTCAATTGTCTATAGTCGATACATAGTCTTAGAGTACCATCTTTCTTTTTCACAAAGAGGATTGGTGCTCCACATGGTGGAACACTGGGTCTGATATACTTTTTGTCCAACAATTCCTGCAGTTGTATTTTTAGTTTTGTCAATTCAGGTAAACTCATTTAGTAAGGTGATTTTGAGATAGGGGTTGACCCCGGTAGTAGGTCTATGGAGAAGTCTATTTCCCTTCTAGGAGGTAATTCTGGTATCTCATCAACAAACATGTCTCTAAACTCACGCAGGACAGTAAAATTTTCTAGCTTCGACTTATCTTCTTTTTCTAACATATTCGTTACTTGGATGGTGTAAACTTGACACCCCTTTCTCATACATTTCTTGAACTGCATTGCTGTAACTTGTCTAATAGATACTGGTTTTGGTATACCTTGGGTTGTTCTAGTAGTGTCACAATCATCTTTATAGTTAAGTGTCTTTATATAACAATCTAGAATTGTTTTGTGTCTTTCCAACCAATCCATTCCGATGATCATATCGTAGGATCCTAGTGGTAGAATATTCAGATTTTTTTTTATGTTTTGACCATCTAAGTTAAATTCAAAATCATAAATAAAGTCAACCACTTTCCTTTTAGTTCCTGTTGCTAATTGTACCAGCCATGATTTTGTGTGTTTCGTCCTCTCAAGTTTATTTGACTCTACTAGTCCCGGAGTAATATAACTTAATGTAGCTCCAGGATCAATTGAAACATAAATTCGGGTGTTATTGATTTTATCTTCGATTTCTACCACGGAGGATCGGTGGTCATCTTGTCGGTCGTCTATGGATGCATTAATCTGATGCAAGATTTTTTCCATGTCTCCCACCGTCGAGGCTTCCTGTAAATTATGAACAACATTTCTGTTTGTTGTACTTAAACGAGGACAGTTCCTCCTTAGATGAGGTTCTCCACATTCCCAACACTTTAGTGGTTCGTGGGGGATGTCCTCGGACTTCTTCATTCCAAGGTTTACCGATTTAACGCTGCCTTGTGTATTCAGATGGTTGGAGTGAAAATCCTTTCTTAGAAATATTTTTGCTACATTTTGATACGGAGTTGGCTGGTATCCCTTCTTCCGCTGGTTCATACGATCTTGCTTCTTATCCTTCCAGGCTTTGGGAAACTCCGCTCACTATTTATATTGATCGTAGCACATTCATGCTTTCCTGAATACTTCACTCAAGGATTTGGGGTTGTCAAAGTCAATTCTGTCCCTGTAGGTCTGTGGTAAACAGCTTAAGAATCGTTGGATTTTTACCTTATCCTCCCAGATGTATGGTACGAACCTTAGTAATTCCAAACATTTATTTATAAGGTCTTCCATCGTCATTTGTCCAAGTCCTAACTCGTAAAATTCTTTCGTTTTCCTTTCGTAATAGCTTTAAGAAATGTACTATTTTTTGAAATACTTCTTAAAGTCATACCATTCCAACAATTTCTCCTTTAGGCCTTTGGCCAATTTCAGATCTTGCCACCAAATGTTGGCCTTCCCTTTCAGATTGTAGATGGCCATTCTGACCTTCATATTGTTGGAGTAGTTGTATATCTAGAAGTATTTTTTTATGTCCAACAACCATGCTTCAACTTCCTCTCCTGTTATGGATTCTCCGTCAAAGGTAGCTGGTTTAATCTTTTTAAATTCTCCTTCAAGGTGGTCTACTTGTTTTCTTTTCTTGTCTTTTTTAAATTTTTCTTCAGCTGAAGGTATTCCTTTAGATGAACTATCTCCCTTTTCTGTTTCC
Organism: Picea sitchensis; assembly: GCA_010110895.2. NCBI lineage: Eukaryota > Viridiplantae > Streptophyta > Pinopsida > Pinales > Pinaceae > Picea > Picea sitchensis. The sequence continues at coordinate 78,001 of SNQJ01S0007554.1, forward strand.
GGCCCAGAGTTCTTGGAGGCTCTCTTACTGGCTTCCTCATCATAGTTATTGTCCCTTGGGATTTTCTTGGTCACTATATTGCGCAGTATGACTTCGTTTATCTCTTGATGTTCCTGTTGTGCTTTCTTCAGTTTCTCGTTGTCGGCTTTGAAAACCTGCAGTTCAACGATAAGGTTCCTCATTGTTTCACTTCTGTGGGTGAGCTTCCGTCACTGTTCTGTCTTGGATATCCCGGAGGTCTCTAATCCGTATTTCCTTCCATCTTGATTTCTACATCATCCTAAGCTACCATAACTCACACAAACATAAAGGTTTTATGTCTGTAACAAAAAGGTTTATTAGTTTTTCATAGATGGTAAAATATGTTAAACAACTAAGGTGGCCCTGTTAAGGTCTAGTGTTGTAACCTTTTCTATGATACCATATGTAATAAACCTCAAATATGCCAAATAAAAAAAAAAATTATTATTCCCTTTTACTTATACATTCAACTTTGAATAGCTTTGATGCTCAAGAGTAGAAGGCTCTTTATTATATTGCTTGATTCTGAAGAGGTTCCAGAGTCCTCACTATCATCGACTTTCATTAACACCCAACTTTAAAGTTTCAAAATGACGATATAAGAAAACACCTACTCCATTTTTTTTAAGTTTACTTAAAGTCCCGTGAGTATAATAAATTTACTATCTATGTACTCTATAACCATTACCACAGGTTTAACCTACAACGATTTTGGGGCTTCTAGTCTAAGCCTCCTACATTAGACTATACACATATCTAAGCTAAGCATGATCCAAAATGACTTAGGTAAGAGTGGGGTTAGATTATATTCCTCCTCGTAAAGTTTTAATACAATGTAAACAGACCAATTTAATGAAAGAAGCATCAGGATATGGTTAGTGGTTAGTTAAGGCCTCCCGGGTAACTCAGAGTACGAATCTACGATCACCCTCTACCTGTTTAGCCATCCCACTTGGCACCACCTGTCCAACTATAATGTCAACTGATCATTGTGTTAATTACGCTCATGGTACTTTACGGTTAGAGGTTCCTATGAGTCACAAAGGTGCTCCCTTAATCCGTAGCCCATTGAATGTCAAGGGAGAGGTAGGTCTGACAAACATTTAATCTTGGTGAGGGAATTAAACAGGGGTAAGGCATATGACAATGTCGAGGCCATTACCTGACAGGTTAACCATTAAGGGCACACCAAGTCTATCACATCACCTAGCATTTTGTACCCGTAACCTTTAATCTTCGAGGTAAGAGTTTTCTAGTTTTCCGAACTTTTCTTTTTCCATGAGAGGTCCTTCGAAAACTTAGATTTGCAATATCGACTCCTTGGTGAAGGGAACACCTCTGCGAGGATTTTATCTGATGGAGGTGACACCTCTGTCTCACCAACTGGTAAGTTTTCACTTTATTCTTGCATCTATAGTTGTGGATTTCAAAGAGAGTTCTCCTTCCTTTGAAATCGCTATGGATTGATCTGTCTGCCTTAGTGATTGTTTCTAACTATGGTTAACTACTCCCTTGTTGTTAAATCTCAGGGAAAAAGGGTTCTAGAATTTTCCTCCCTTCTGGATAGTTATTTTCTATTATCGACCCGTCCTCTGTTTGGGGTGGTTTGAAGGGTTTGGTGTCTCTTTTTTATGCTTTCCCCAGTACTTCATGAGCATTTTCTTTAGGGCTCACTCGTACCACTCTCTTTTACTGTTTCTGTAACAACGTTTGGTATTACGTTTTCGTGACACCTTTCCTGAATTCTAGAGGTTAAAGGTATGTGGAAGGAAATTTATATTATTGCAGTGTAGATTTATCCTTATTGAATGAACTTTCGTTCACAGACTCTATAAACCCGTCTTGGTGGACTTTCTGCGAATGGTATTGAGTAAATCCTTTCTACCCATCACTCGTAATCCCCAGGAAAGTCGGATAGTCCCTTCGTAGATTCATTATCTAGGATTGGGGTTGTACTGACAGTTCCTTGCGGATCCTGCACCGTCTTACCACATTTTGTTATCCAAACATTTCTTTTGTTAATCTTATGATCTGTTCGCATATTAAAAATTTGGAMATTTTTGAATCAACTGTTTTTGGATTTTATTAACTTATGAGGGTCTGGTATAGTAAAATCTCTGACTTTGTTTRCACCTCAGTAACTAGAGCATATTCATCCACTGTATAGTGTGTTCGAGTTTTGGTATTGAAAAGGTTATTTTAATTGTGAGAGTCGTATTTTCTTGCATAATCTCTTCTGGAACTGGATATTGAACTAAAGATGGGACCYTGTTTGATGCGAGGGTACCCATCAGTCTTACTCAAGCTCACTCCTCCCCGTTCGGTTTTGGGAATGGCCACTACTGGAAAGGAGCACACTCTTGGCAATTCAAAGACAAGTATAGGATCTGTTTAATTGATATTCTRTAGTTATTTTTATTCATCTTTCTGTGGTAATGTTCTAATGTTTCGATGGTATTCTTTTGCAGAGTTTTCGCCAGAGTATGGTATCGGAACTCCAAGCCCTCCCTTGGCAACCAAGGTATTCAGATGCTATGCCCGTAACCTTCTCTGTCTCATCCTTTTGGTTCTAGAGGAAGGAATAGTCCTTTCCAATCTTTCTATTATCAATGTAGTTTCTATTCCAGTTTCAAAATCATAAGAGCAACCCGTTTTGGGGGAGTATTTCCTTTTATTGGATACTACATAATAAGGGGTATTTAATTGTCTCAAACAAGATGAGTTATGTAATATATTTTCGCTAAAGGATTTCAGGATTTCCCTCCTGCTTAACTATATAACGTCCTGTTTATTTCATCGTTTTAGATCTATTTAACGCCATACTGGCTTCTTTAAAAAAATTAGGATCTTGAATTGAATAAAGGAACTCGACTATTGTTGACTGTGTGTGTATCTCATATGTGATTGATTCCAGAAAGCATGATAATAAATAATTCAATTTGCATCTCTTCTGTGATCGTGTCAAGGTTTCCTTTTTTTATTTCTAATTGATTATTCTATTGTGTACATAGTTATCAACTTATTCAGGGGTCTGTGTAATCCTGTGAAGTTTTAGGATGTCCTTTTATCTCCTTGGGCCTTCGTGCCTCTCGTGATTAGTCCTGGTAATTTTATCAATATTAGCCAATTTAATCCAAAATTCAATTCTCACAGTTCGAACTGTAGTTCCAAAGACCAAATCGTCTTGTAATTCTATGTTAAACACGATTATAGTTATCTCCTAAGATCGCAACTGTTCAATTTGTACATGGAAGACTCTTAGCCAAAATTCATACGTCCTCTCATATTTTTGTGTACCAGATAGTATGTATTCGACCATACCTATATATATATATATATATATATATATATATATACACACACACACACATTATTGAATTCATACTTGTATTGCAAAATGTAGACAACTACAACCTACAATAGGATTTACTCGTGGGTTTTTCCTATAGTGTTTATCCTGTTCAAAGGAGTAATCCAATTTACATAATTTWTTCTTCCTGGTGTTTGACCAAGCTTATTCTTTTAGCTAAGAAAAACCTAYAGATTGTTCATAACATAATTATGGTGCAGTGAAGATAATCCATTCCAAACTAGTATATAACAGTAATAAGATGCGACAAAGGGTAATCCATTCAGAACTAGTATATAACAACAATAAGATGTAACAAAGGTAATCCATTYAGAACTACTATATATCATTCTATCAAGTATTTAACCCTATAGCACTCAGCCAGAGAAGGGGGAAGAATAACATATCTTAAATGATGTGCGAAAGACAAAATGAACAACCATGTTCCTCCCAACCTTAGAACTGGGCAGCCAATTCACTTGCCCGGTTCACCCACTAGCCTGACCATGAATCCATGTGGGTGAATGTGGAAACTCCTCCTCAGCAATGTCCTTCAACTCCCGCAGATTCCTCTTGCCTCACACTCAATCAGTAGTGTTCATAATAGCAAGGAAAAAATTCAATAGTCTCTTTTCCCCAGCATACTCGACAGCGTCCTCCCTCCTCACATATGCTATATATAGAACAATCCTTTTTTTGCCTAGGTCTTTCTTCCCCCTTGGGAATTTTCACAGCTATCTAAATCCCTGATGTTCAGGGGCTGCCAATGGCCAAATCTCTGATTTTCCACTTGTAACAATCAGCCCAAAGGTAGTTCCAACATGTTCCCCACTCATGGAGTCATGGTCAACTGAATTTTTAACATGGTTGTTCCATTTGTCTCCTGCAATTAATATAAAATATTCTGTTTTCATACAAGTATCACAGTTAAATAGTTAGTTGGGTCAAATCAAATCTCTGCCCAACAGTCATAATAATTTATTACAATTATCAAATTCGAAATTCGGAATTGCCATAAATGGAAAAATTATTCCAAATTTGAATTTACTAAAAACGGAAAATTTTCCAATCAATTTTAAATTTCAAAAATACTTTATTTTTGGGGAATGTCACAAATGGGTTTCTCTACAAGCTAGAGAAGCTTTGTGTCCTTAAAGGTGAAATATTGTAGGTTATTAGATAGGCTCACACCTTCAAGGTTCTAAGACATTTTGGTTTTGGGAAGATAATATCCAACTTAGAAAGGTATGTTTATGATCCCAAACTGAAAGAATATGTAGCTTTGTATATCAGAGGATGCATACTTTGTTGTACCAACAAGCCCGGTAATAGAAAGCAAGGTTTATAACATCCCTTACATGTAGCCACTCAACCTTGGGAAACAATTTCCATGGATTTTTTGGATGGATTTATAACTACCAAGAAAGTACATGACATAGGGTCTTCACTCAGTGAATCTATGACATATCACATGAATTTGTGGGATATTAAAGAATACCCATAATTTCACTAGATATTGATAAATACCTCCCAAAATCATTTTTTGGAACCCCCCTCCCAATATATCTTTCCAATAAAAAAAAACATTTTTACTAAATACCCCTTATCATACCCCTCAATACCTATAAACCCTCCAATACCTTGCATCCCCTACACCCCCATTACCTACAATATATTGAATTTATTTTTCACAATTTTAAAATCCCCATTATGAATGAACATGATCAGATATTGATCAACAAGTTGAATCACCCATGGGACATGACTATATATCTATGGTAGTTGAAAATTTCATCAAGATATGCATTCTTATGCCTTGTAAAAATACCATCGAAGAAAAAGAAGGAACAAACATGTTCTTTGAATAGGTCTGGGTGCACTTTGGGATACCAAGGAGCATCATCTTAGACATGGACAACATATTTCTCAGTGTCTTTTGGAGTACACTTCGGGAGAAGATGGACACCAAGTTGAAGAGATCTACAACATTCCATCCACAAATAGATGGGTAGATAGAAGTAGTCAACATGACTTTGGTTAAACTTTTGAGGGGTTAAAGTCATAAACATCCTAAGACTTGGGATGGAAATTTGATCTACATTCAACACTCTTATAACAAAGTAGTCCGTACTTTTACCACTAAGTGCCCTTTCAAAAGTTACTTTAGGTATTTTCCACCTTTGGCTTTGGATGTTGTCTATGGATAGCAAGGAGGAGTGAGGGAAGACATCACAGGAGAAGCATTGGAAGCTAAGAAACTTGTCGAAGAGATTAGGAAGATACACTTGCAAGTACAAGATACATTGAAGAATTCACATGAATGATACGAGGTTTGACATGATCAACATGTAACCAAGAAAACATTTAAGGTGGGAGATAGAGTTTGGCTACAACTAAAAAAATAAAGGTTACAAGGTCTTTGTAACAAGATGAAGGATCTGTGGTATGATCCTTTTGAGGTATTGGATAATGTGGATGATAACACCTGTAGACCTAGTCTATCCCCATAAATGCGCATTTCTCAACACTAAATGTGGAAAATCCGAAACTCTATGATTCTTCCATGTTGGGTCAAGAAATTGAGTCACGGGTCCTACCTATCATAGAGGACTTAGAACTAGAAGCTCAGATAGAGTTGGAATGAGATTTAATTTTTTCTAGGAAGTATAGAAATACTACATGGGGGTAGCAGGAAATTTGGAAAATTGGGTTGAAGGGACAACTTTTAGGCAAGGAAAAATGGTACTCCAAGGAGAAGGTGGAGCCTAACATTTCTTCACCTCATTTAGTAAAATATTTTGGGGACCAAAATTCTCCATAAATGGGGAGGTATGATCCAAAATGGAACATTATATAATTTTAAATCTACCTTGGTACTTTATGGGTGGAAAAATTGGAGGAATTGGTTTGAAGGTCCCATTTGAGTGGTTAGTCCCAATTTGGAAATTTGAGGTGTGGAACCTTCCAAAGCCATTTTGAGGCATCAAATGCAAATTAATTGGGTCAAAACTTTAGGATAATATCTCTACCCCATTCATGTTTTTATACACACGGATACCTTCCCAATAGTGTGAAAATCACCTCTATCAGAGATCTTATGTGGAAGTTATGCCTCCTGCAAGATGACCTACCTTGTTGACCACCATGGTATCAAGTGGATGTCAAATTATCCCCCATTACTCACCCTTGTGGGGATAGACATGCATGGACTTTAAATAATATCCTACAAGGTAMAAAACCTAAAAGTAATTGAGGGTTGAGGCATGTGAAAACCCTAACCCTAGATTATGATCATGCTATGTTAAACATTGATCTACTAGGATGAGAAAGCGTTACATTTTTTAGAATTGTACTTATTCCATATTTGAGAAAAGAATCTAGGAATGGGATTTGAGAGCATAATAGAGGAGTAGGAAGATTCTATAACAACTCCATAGTGAGTAGAGCATAAGCCTCACCTCCTAATTGGGTTTTCTCCCATATCAGGTTTCACAAGATACATCTTGTGTTTATTTGTGTGAATGGTGTGTTCATTTTCTTCTTCTTTATTTTTTTATTTCAATTATTTTTATACATTTGAGGAATAAGATAGTGATGAAAAATATAGGATCTAAGGAAATAAACTTGCATAATAAAATATTTCAAAATATTATAAGATCTGTTTGGATGAACTGTTCTAGTTAAATATCTATGACAATTTATAGATAAACAAGAGTGATAAATAATGTATAAATCATTCTTTGCATGCATTCTCAGATGCAATCTATGCAAGACCATATTCAACTTTGCTTAACCAAATATCCTATCTTCTACAAATGAAAGAAAAAATAGGATTTCTTATTAGCATGTTGATATTTGATCATTAACATTAATCATTTAAGGAAAAATAATCAGCTAAGGCAAGCCAAGAAAGTGGTACAAGTTAAAAAACAATATAAGGAATAAATAATCATTAATGTCATAAGGGAATTGCAAGAAGAGAAATATGAAAAAAACCATAAACTTCAGAATTATTGCTCTAAAGGAGGAAGAACAAGATAGGATATTCTACAAAATATAAGCAAGTTATTCAAGAACATTATGCACATTCAAGAGTAGGGAATAACAAGATATGTTTCAAATTGGGAGGAAATGAGAGATGCCACGCCATGTGATTGTGAAGTTCCAAGATATGACCTCATGAACCAAAGTAATAAACCATATGTACTATCTTAAAGGGATAAATATTTGGATAAATAAAGATGTAATGAAGGAGAAATTTATTAAGGATGAATGGGATAAGGTAAAGGCAATGATAGACACTAGAAAATTGCATTCTTGAGACAAAATAATAATAATTGACAAATGGAAAAACGATAAACCAGGTTAAGAAATGAAATTGAATGCATAGGAAAAATGAAATTGAATACATAGGAAATAGAGACCTTGAGGTATTTGTACATGGAACATCAGTGAATTATATGCAGATAAGGTAGTTGTTTTATAGTCTTTTTTGGATAATCTTGATGTGTTCATTTTTCTAGAAACTTGGGAGTCTCATGCCTAAATCCTAGGGATTATATTGGATGAAGGCCATTTAGGGGTATGACTTGTTATATTGGATGAAGGCCACGTAAAAAAAAATGATAATTTCTATCTACTTTTCTTTCCTTTATCTTTTAATAAATAAAATGTCAAGCATATTTGAAAATTACCCTTTTATGTATGTAGAAAAGGATATTTTAGAATTTTTACAACTGGGAGAACTAATTTTAGTCACAAAATATAATGTGAAGACAAGTTGTGTGCAAACAATTATCTTTATGTAGGTGCGGGTGGGATTCTTTATGATCCCAGGGGAAACCCGATCATTCAGTCTATATGGGGGTGATTTTTGGAGATTCAATTTTGGTCATTAAGTCAATGATATTCCAATAAAATCCAATGGGGAACAAAATTAGGAACTTGATCTCAAGAATCAAGTCTGAAATTTATTCACTTGATAAGGCCACCTTTATTCATATAAAATGAAACTTGAACACTAAGGTAGATCATTGGGCCAACTTTTCCATCAGTTTAATCCCACAAAATTTTTCAAAATATGGGGATTTAAGCTATCGTTCAATCCCCTAGTCCATTTAAATTGTGGATTCTTAGGCAACTCTTCATATTTCTTTTCATCATGAATAAAGGTTGGAAAATTGTTGGGATGAGGATGAGGTGGTGCTTCATTACTCTCTCTCATTTACTTCTATAGGATTGGCTTGTTCCTTTTCATTGCTCTTTGGATTGCGCATTTTGGTTTATTGGGATCGAAGCATAGATATTTCCACAAAGTTTGTTGGTTAGTTCAATGTTCAAATCTAGTGGAATTTTTGTTAACTTATTTTATGTTGGAGGGATGGACTTTGGTGGTGGACATTTTTTTTAATTGGGGTTTGAGTGGGTTCAATGCTACTTCTTCACCATGGTGAAGGTTGGGGTGGTGATTCCAATGGGGGTTTTAGCATTTGGGGTTTGTGGGGAGTCACTCGTGTTCCACTGGTGGAACTTGACTAGAGGAAGGAAGTTATAAAACAAATAAGAGAAGAAGAAATCTAGTGCACTGGGTCGGAAACTCAAGGAATCAACTTCTCTCAAATGGTTAAAACTTCATGCCATTTAAAAATTTATGTTATAGTAAGAAAATACCTAAAATTATGGCTTTTTCACTTTCAATTTTCTAACAAAAAACTCAAGACCTCTACAAACTACATTCTTGAGATTAGATTGAGGTTTTTAATTAACAAATTTAGGGATTTTGTGAATGGATCAATACTGTGTGGTTTTTCTTTTCCTGGTCCTCCTTTAGGATTTATGGCTCCCAATTTCGTGCTCATATTGCCCTACTATTGGTTGGGTATTTTTCTTTGGATGGAGGAAATTTATGGATGTTTTTGTTTTCCTATAATGGATAATGAGACATTTGGATCTGGTCAAGTATTCATGTCGATTAGTGCCAACTAGACATCTGGATCCAGTGTTTCTGAAAAAATGGAATTTTGGGATTTTCTGGATGTCGGATTCCAGTTGCTTTAGGGTTTTGTGTTAAGGTTCTGAGGTAAGATCAAGAGGGGGTTGCAACCCTAGATACTTGGAAGTTTTATTTGTGTCAACTTTTTGGATCCTTTGGATCCTAGATTCCATATTTTTTAAGGTTCTGGTATAGGTTTTCGCGGGATAGAATATCCATATATCCATATATCTTTCACCTGGAAGTTTTCATGTGTTTCATTTTGAGGAAATCCGAATTTCTGGATTTTCAGATTTAAAGGGTTCTACCACCGAGTTCTTCCTATTGACTTGTGAGGTATGACCATTAGCTATTGGCCTAAGGCATGACATTTTTTTAGGTTGTGTGTCCTGACACATTATCACTTGAACCATGCTACATTGGATGGTATAGGTGACGAGGGTCCATGTGGGTGCCACGTGAAAGTGAGGTGGATTTTGGCGGGAAAAGGCCTGAAATTTTTAAGTGGCCATATCTTACTACCGAGAGCTCAAATTTTAGCATATTTATAGTCATTGGAAATCACTCAACGAACATATCTGACTTCTGGGCTCAGAATTGGATTTAAAAGTGTGTTTAAGAAATGTGGTTTTGAGGAAAGGAAGAAGAAATTTTGTACACCCCAACAACCTAATGAAAGTTAGGAGGTTGGGTGTGTTATAGGTGGTATCAGAGTAGAGTTCAAACACTAGCCCTGAATAAGACAAATAATATTCATAGGATTGGTATACCAGGGCTAATATGAGCCTATTGGAATTGTTTTTTTCATTAAAACTGTGTTTATTAGCTACACAAGTTTCTTGAGAAGGACTACGGATCAGATTTTTTCTCTCAAAATTCCTTACAATAGAAAACTAAACATGTTGGTTTACAGTAAAAAAGTTATTCCATGACCTTGCTAGAATTAGAAATACTCTTACAATATATTGAATATGATGACAACCATGGATGGTTAAAATATGAATGTGAATGACGAAAAATAGAAGAATTTTGTTAGAGGGCTGGATGAGTCTAGAGAATGGATGATCTAGTTGTTTAATAACTTGTAATGTTTCCTTTAATTATGGGTTGATAGAGCCCCTAACAATTATGATTGTTGTTTAGGTAAAATACTAAGCCTTGTATGAATAATTCCTCATTCTTGGAGGAATGATGGAAAAAAATATTTGTTAAGGTCAGTTTATTTTACCTATAATGAAAGAGACATGTTGTTGGTTATCCCATTTAGGTATAAGTAAATTGATTTTAAGAACATGTAATGATGTGTTTTCTTGGAATTGATAGGTTCCAAGGATGAACGCCATGTTCATTAAGATTCCCTTTAGTATTGTAAGATAAATAAAAGAATTCCCTTAGACTATTTCTAGTCTTCATAATGGGGGTAAGATGTTAAGAGTATGGAAGTACTCAGGTGTTGGTGGGAGCAATAAATTGCACCCTTGGAAACCTGACATAGTTTGGGAACTAAGACACTTGATTTTTGAGCTAGATGGTTCATGGTATGAAAGATTGAACACTTGATATGGATAAGAACCTAGAGAATTACCAAGTATTACCCGTGTTAACTATATCTAATAATACACTATGTTATTAACGAGATTTAGCAATAGTTGTTGGAAAAGAGGTCAAGCAACATGAGCATATGAGAAATTTCTCTGAGATCATATATTTATTGAGTAAATTTGTTGTCCCCAAGGGGGAATTTATATGTATACTAACCTAAATTCACATATATTCGTGTGAATGCAAGGGTACAAATAGTTGGAACACATATGCACTATAGGCAGGAGTAAAATGTTTGATGCATATGTATATGTTGTAATACATATAGTAATGATTTAATATGCATTTATCATGCATATAGACTTAGAATAGTTTATTGTTGGTTGTGAAATATAGTTTTGTAATGGATCATTTTGGTTATTGATGATCTCATAACAATAGGAAAAGTTAATAACATGAATGAAAATGTTGTAGATGATATTGCTTAAAGGATTATGAAGATAAGGAAAAGGATCAATAAGGTGTTGATCCATAATTTGGTAAAGCGAGTGCTTGGACATTCTCCAAAAGACCAATGGATCAGATAACATCCATAGAGGGATGATAGCCATACATGTATGGCTTGGTATGCCCAGGTAATAATGAAAGGGAATTTAGGTAAGGATTCCCTCGGTAAAGGTCTACTGACCAAAAATGATATGAGGCTGGAAGAGAGATAGGAAATTGGTATCTTGTTGCACTAGGTAATGTTCTAATTACCTTTTTGAATTTATGATGTATGGAACTCTTTTATAGAAGATAGGCAAGAGTGACCTCTTTATGTTTGTTGTAAAAATAGATGACGTATTTATTAGTAAGCCTATGATGCTCTTCATGTGAATGACTATAATATCTCATCAGGGAAGGATTCCATTAAATTAAAATGTCAATGTCTATGAATGGCATGCAATGAACTTGCGTGTTTCTCTCTCTCTCTCTCTCTCTCTCTCTCT
>SNQJ01S0007554.1:90508-105522 GCA_010110895.2 Picea sitchensis
TTATAGGGTTTCCTAGTATGAATGCAGGTATGAATTAGTGGTCTGTGAGGAAAGATTAGTACTTTCCAGGTTTTGAGTAATGTTATGGATAAATATCTGACTATATTTTGAAGAGTATGATTTTTTTGTTTGAATACTAGCTTGAGGGGGTTGTACTCCATTCCTTAGAAAGAGATAGTGTAAAATGATGAAAGAGAAAATGAGCAAGAATGCTCTATTGTTATGAAAGAATGAAATATGATTGTGATTATGCATTTAGACATTTCATGAGAATGATTGTGATAAATCATGAGTTAAATGATTTCAAATAGATGCGGATTTGCAGATTATAAAAGTGTGCTATTTATAGACACACACACACACACACTATGTTGGTGCATATGGTTGAAGTGCATGAAGGCACATTTTTAATGAAAGCTAAAAAAAATAGATGCACATGTTTGAATGTGTGGTTAGAATGCATAATAAGAATGCATGCCTATATTCTTTATGGAGTATTGAGTAAATAACTGAAATGTTAGAGTTGATACTACCTCATGGGTTGATATCATTTCAGGGGATGATGGATATGCAACAAGGTAGGTTGCATGTTGTGATGGTTCCATGAGGAGGAACTATGTAAAGACTCTATCAGGAGAAAAAATCCATAAAATTTATGACTATTAGGAAATTATGCAGTGGGATGCAAAGCCTATTTGTATAAGAATCATGGATTACATTTCAAAAATATGCATGTGTGGAAGACATGCATATGTTAAAATATTTATAATTTTGATTTTATTTAGTGAGTGTGCAGAATGCACTTGTTTATAGTTAATTCATAGGATAAATTTGATATGTTAGTATGTTATTACATTCAGGGAAGGAGGACTCTCTAAATGAGGGAAGATCAAGAATAAATTGACTAGAACTATTAAAGGAAATAAAGCATCCAAGTTTAGAAAGAAAAAGGATGAAAATGCAAATAGGGAGAAAATGGGGGACTTTTCTCACTCAGAAACTTTGGATATTTAAGTAGATTTATGTGTTTCTAAGGAAACAAGTACAACTAGTGAAGGAAAAATAAATCAATGAGGAATTTTGAATGATTATATTGGTTAAATCCATGTTATGCAATAAATAATCAACCTAAGGTAACAATTCCAAACCGTGGAAAGGAATTAGAAGAGAAAATCCCTTAATTCATCTCTTGATGTTTTTTTATAATACTTGAATGAGAAAAAAGGGATATATGTAAATATCCCATGAATAACAATGTTGATCATGGTATGAAAGTAGAATAGTTGAAATACTTTTTATAGTTCACTAATGAACATTGAGGATAATGTGATAGAGTGCATATATAGATATGTTGGGACATATCTAATAATGTTTGTTGATTTTAAAATGATAGGGTACATGCATTGTGATTTGACATGACATCTGATATAATTATGATTATAATTGTTGTGTGTGAGAAAGATTGGAGTTGTTGAGGGGACAACTACCAATGGTAGACCACCTTGTGTAAAGGGAAATACAATAAGAGTGATGTCAAAATATTGATGAAGGGACCTCACAAGTCCCCAAGAAGCATAAAAATGATGAGTTAACATCCAAAGGTTGATGGAAGCCAAACGTGTATAAAACATTATCATGTCTTTATATCATGTGACTTGGATGAGATTGGATAGGAATCACTTTTGAAATTTTGTGTATCTTGATGACATATTTATAATTTTTAATTGGATGTTGCATGTCACTAATACCCAAGTAGGGTATGGTTTAGGAACAAAATCTTGAATGACAGAGGAAGGTACCTCCAAGGGGAAAAGATGGATTGGAGCCTTTTCCATAAATTCATGAAAAGAATAGCTGTGTTTGCATTGATTTACATGGATGATGAATAAATAATGTGCAAATAAGTCACCCATATGTTAAATGCATTAATGAGATACATGTATATCAACAAAGGTAGGCATAGGACTACTCATTATTGAAGGAATAACTTTTAGTACTCCAAAGAGTTGTGGAAATGGTAAAGAGGAAATTGGGTGGCCATGAATATTAGAACCCTTGTTACCAGTAGAGAATGGATTGTTGAATGTATTCATGTGAAAACTTGATTTCATGTTATGTTATGCTAAGTCTAAGAACATGATCATCTCAAGGAAGGAGAGACGATCATATTGTAATGATGAATGATGATGAGGTATCCATGAGGTGATAGGTTGGATGAGTTCCAACTCACCCTGGTGGAATACCTAACATAGGAATGTGGTATTTTGAGATCAATGTAGGGATGCATTGTGTAAAATGTGGCCATTAACATTGGTACATTGGTTTAATTGCATGAGATATTTGATTTAATTATGGAATGCTTCGTATGATGAAAGGAAGGATATGTAAGGAATGATAATCTCCTTTTGTTTCATATTATTAATGTTAGAGGTGATTTAATTGATTAGTATGCACAACCTCAAGATTAAATTGTAAGCCATCGTAAATGTGCTATGAAAGTATAATGTGTATAAAATATTAACAATCTATTTGGTTGTATGAAGATGGGAAATTGCAAAAAGGATGGTATTGTGTATGGTAAGGTTTAAGTCCATAAGGAAGAAATATTTCCTATGTTGCAAAAGACAATGTGTTATGAGAAAGAATCTCATATTGGTGGAAATCAGAGTTCCTATATGGAACAAACCCAAAGATTGATAAGTGGAACTTAATGTCTGTGGGAAGGAAAATTTAAAATATCCTAATTAAATTTGTTATTAAAGATGTTGTAGATATTGTATGCATATGATATAGGTGAGATGATATATCTATCTTGAATTTAAAACATTTTGATTAAATTAGTATGAAAATATCTCATAGATATTGTATGCATGTGATATAGGTGATATGATAGATATATATTGAAGGGAAAGATGATGGATGTTGAGATAGAAGGAATGGAAAAGAGGCCACTGTTGGGACATTAGGACCCTATAATAGTCTATGATCGTCTGTGATAGTTCTATGTTTTTTTAGAGAAATTTGGAGGGATGCCTTGACTGTGATACTCTGAAATTATCTGAGTTCTTTCAGTGAAAGGAAGACTTGGAAGGAAATATGGACTACTCAAGGGATTGTGTAGTAGAGAAGGGGATGCTTGAGCCTGGAAAATGAGTGAATGCAAGTAAGAGGATACTTGAATGGAAAATCACGATAGATGTTATCATGCACCCAATGGGTATCTCAAGGAAAACAATGAGTTGATCCCTAACATGGAAGCCATATGGATGTAGATCCATGATTGCAAAAATAAGTATTTTGTTGAAAAGTGTGTTTTGTCCTGAATTATGAAAATAAATCAATTTTATGCATTAAATTAGTTTTAATATCCATGTTGTTTGATAATTTGTGTAGGCATGTTACTGAAATTTCAGAAGTTTGAAATGGACAAGAATGAGAATAAAATTGACACTATTGAAGTAGCCAAAAAAAAATAACATGGCAATTGTTGTTGAGACAAAGAAGAACATTGAGGACGGTGTCCCTTTTAAGGGGGAGGGGATGTAACACCCCCATTTTGATCCCTTGAATTAAGTTGTAATTAATTATGGTTAGTGATGGTCTCATCTCAACATAGAGATGATGTTACCATACCATGGTAATATGGACAATTTAAATTGCATTATTGTGTAATAAAGAAGCCAAATAACTAACTAAAGGGTGAAGAATTGGTACTAGCCATGATACCACTAGAGGGATTAATGAGGGGGTATATAGGGGATTCAATCATGTTAAATGATCCCAAGCCACCTTGTTGAATTGTTTTGTAATAATCATCCTTTTCCCTTTTTCTAAATCCAAATAAAAAAACATCTAATAAAAAGAGGGTTGGTAGTTGAACAACCAACCACCTTCAATAAAGAGATATGGAAAGAGAAGGTTGGACAACTGAAATTTGTAGGCCTAGGTACAAGTTACATTAGGTACCAACTTTGACCCCATGGGTTCCTTCTAAAAGAAGAAAGGAGGATAATAGATCGGGAACCCTATGGGGGAAGGAAGGAAGAAACACACACGTGCATGCTAAAGAAGACAATCCTAGTCTAGACAATAGAAGATACATTGATGAGCAAAGAATGTTGAGAGTTGTAGCATCCCCATTATAATCCCCAGTTTAATTAATTCTTATGCATATATAATGTGTGGCTACGACCAAAGTGATGTAATATGTGAATTGTATTTCCTTGTTTTAATGATAGATGTGATGCTAGCTACTAAGGGGACATGGAAAAGAGATGAGGTATGAATTAATCCAGAAGAGGGGGGAGTGTCTAGGATAATTTCCAAGAGGATTCCAAGGGGGGGAATTTACCCATGTATATTTATTTTACCCTTTTTCCTAAATTTTTCTATTTGTATATGAACCTTCCCATTTTTTATTGAGTGTTACCAAAGCCAATCATTGAATACATGTAAGAGGGTGGGTGTGAGTGGTCACATCCAAAAGTTATTGGGCACATGGGGGTTGAGTATAATTAGGTGGGGGAAGAGTGTGAGTGAAGAAAGGAAAGCCAAGAGAGGAAATTTGTGTGGGTGGGGAGAACATTTTTTCAACTAGTCAAGTTTTGGGAATGAGAGCAAGAGGAGAGAAAGGAATAGATATGGAAGTTGGTGCAGCCATGGAGGGATAATTATAGAGAAATATGGAGCGTAATTGGAGTGAATTGGAGATGGAAAAATGAAGATCTAGGTTGTCATGCTTAAAGAGTGAACTCCTGTCTGAGAGATTCCTATTTTCATGTGCCAGAGAGACCCTAATAAATGAATGGAACGCCCGAGGGACTGAGATCAAGGAAGGGGTACATTCATTGGGTTGGACATGACAAGAGGAAGAGAGCTAGTGGAAAATCAGGATAGTTGTAGGAAAATGTCAGTTGGGTTGAGAGTTTTATGAGATGTGAGTAGACTGTGAGAGAACACCCTCTTTTGTGGATTTCTAGCCTCAGTTAGGGGGTGAATGGCTGTTGAGATTTGGAAAATTTAGTCTATGGTTGGGTGGAACGTCTGTCCCAAGTAGTTGGTTGCACAATTGTTGTGAAAAGATAAGTGTTTTATCTTATTGTTGTGTTAAATTATGTATTTAATTGGTGTGCATGAACTCTGTGTATTTGAAAGTGATTTATATGTTGTTGTAATGAGTTTTTAGTTGCATTTCATGTTGATTATTAGCAGGATTTAAATTATTATATTTATATGGTTATGGACAATAGCTAAATCGGTTTTAATTCGTAGTTGTAAGCTACGAAAAATCAACTAATTGTAAATGAATTAATCTAGTTAGCATAAATTTTTGTTTTTAATAGTATTATGCATCGTACTGTCGCTCGGATGGGATGGGAATGTTACATTATGGTATCAGAGCTTTTGTTTCAAACACCAGGATTGTATGGGCCAAGATGGCTGTGAATTAGTGAAATTTGTTGATGCAGACTTTGTTTATGATCGATTTGGGGGGAAAACAAGATTTTAGAGAGAAATCCCCAATTTTTGTGAGTGAAATCCAAATTTTGATAACTTCGGATGGTTTGAGAGGGTTAATGGAGTAGAGCGATGGAGTTACAGAATTGAAATTCGACCTGGAATGGTTAACATTTGAGTTTTAATGGCCGCCTGTAGAGTTATAGTAAGTTTGGAGAATCGACGGTTGAGATCATGTTTGATCTCATGATTGACGATTGAGATTTATCACGATAAACTCAAAAATTCCTAAGGATTCGACCATTTGAAAGGTTAATGGAATCAACGACCAGGATTAAATTGGGGGTTGTGAAAGGGAGCCAGACCATTTCTTGTCCAAGTGACCTCAAGCTCGAGTCCACAGACTTAACCAAATCTCGGATACGATTTAAGATTGTGGCCCTCTAGGGATTGTCAAAGTTCCATATGGCCAGGGTCCAGGAACCCTGCACTATGCTCAAAGGGAGCTAAGCCTTCTGAGCTTCAGGACTTCGGGGGTCCGGAGCTCCGAGATGTTAGAACTTCACAACACATTAATATTTTTGAAGGCAACCTGCTGACATGGTTACCAGACAGTTTGACCGACAACTGGTCATTTCTTATATGTTATCGTGGAGATCCACTTTATCGTTAAACCCTCACCACTTTTTTAGTATCAAAGTAACATGGGTCGTATATATGAGGGTCTTCAGAATGATTTCGGACCATTGGATATACGTTACGGTCAAATTCATCATTGACTCACTCTGGGAGTGAAAAGGCGTTACACTATCAGAACTCCCCGAATGTCAAAGTCATGAAGTGATGTGGGTCGTAGATATAAGGATCCTTCCAGATCATTCTTGACTATTATATCGACTATAGTGGAAGGATAGGGTAAGTGGTACCTTTAACCGATGACAGACATTCATCCCTGCTTTATGACCTTTCTGGTAGGTAAACCTTTGGGACTTAGATGGGTTAAGACTTGTAAGGGATGCAAAGTCATGAAGTAATGTGAGCCATAGATATAAGGATCCTTCGAGACCCTTCCTGACTGTCAGATGTAGGTTGCGGTCATTTGGCATTGACCCACTACGGACGCGAAATATTTTGGAACGATTTGAATCCTTGAACAAAGAAATAATGAACCAACACAAGCCGTTAATATAGGGATCCTTTGAGATATCTCTCAACCATTAGATCGGGTATAGTTGAAGGATAGAGTAAGAAGATCTATTAACCGTTAGATCGAGGGGAGGAATTCAAGAGCAATGTGGACTATATATCAAGGATTCGTTCAGATATTTTCTCAATTGTTCAATCAACTAGTGGAAGGATAATGTAAACACTTCAATGAAGCCTTACTCTGAGAAATGTAAGGTACAATGGGTAAGAACATCCTGAAGTGTCGAAGGTCGAAGTACATGGAAATAAAGTCCGAGACTTTGGGACTTTGGGGCTCTGGGAGATTTGAAATATTGGTGCATAAGAATATCCCAAAGCGCCGAAGTGTTGAATATCGTAGTACGTGGCGAGGAATTCCAGAACTTCAAAACTTCGAAACTTTGGGACTCCAAGAGATTCGAGACTACAGGAGAATGTGTTAAGCGTCAAAGCGCGAAATTTTTCCCTTGTTGAAGTGACCAACTTCGATAGATTGTGAAGTAAAGAACAACCCCACTCGTCCATCACAACGAATGATTAAGACAGAGTCATTGATCATCAAGGCTTGGAGGTAACCAGGATTCGTCGTAGTTGTGAGAAGTGGAGATGACACTATCCATCAAGGACATAGATCAACAGAGAAGAGAGGAAGTGAATTTGAAGTTGTAATTGCATTAATTATCAGAAGGTTGTGCACTTTGATCAGGATCGTCGAATAGCTTGGTTATGTGTCAGAATAACATCTACATGTGCAATGAGGAAGGAGTTAACAAGATTTCATGTTGCAACGCGTGGACCATAGATATTGATGATTGATTAAGTCGTGACCGTTGATGAAAACACTTGAGGAGTTCGAATTTAGTGTAGGACCCTTTCCAATTCTAAACCTTATGTTTAGTGAGGAAAAATGTCAATCGTTGCATCAAAGGATGGATCGATCCCCACAATAAATTTTGGAGTGAGAGGAGAATTTGGAACTTTGGAACTCCGAAGATGTTGTAGACCTGTACAAGAACAACGGATGGCCGAAGGCCTAGTATTCATGAAGATCAAGAGATATTCCCCACAACTTGTAGCCATGTCATCATCAGGGGATGACGACCCAGGTCACGATCATGCCATGTCATATGTCGTGAGAGAGATTAATCTATGTGGATTCCACGTGGCGAAGGGGATGACCATTGGCAAAATATGCCCCGAAAAACTTCGAAATGCTCTACATTTTAAACTAGATCTTCATTTTGGGCAAGGTTTCAGTCGTTGGGAAGGTGTTTCAGGGATGAATGCATCAAGCAAATAAAAAAATTGAATTGGTGCAATATGTCCTTCATAAATTGATGAAGAGATAACCTGTATCCTATATGATGAGATGTTTTATGCTATGCATATTTCTATCAGTAATTATTATGTGCACATCTCTTGCAAAATTAGAGGCACAAAAAGAAACTTAGTTCTTATATGAGAATTGGAGTTATGGAATATTCTCAAGGATCTTATAGCCATGAGGAAGAGTTCAAAGTTCTGCATGTCAACATGGGGAATGATGAGATAGATTCAAATGGAAGAAGATATAGTTAAGAACCTGTCACTATGAGAAGTTTGCATAGGGAAGTGCAGAGCTACAACAATTATAATGAAAGGATTATCAAGGCTCAAGAATAGATACTTCAGAGCTTGAACATGTTGCATAAGCAAGTCAACAAATATTCTGGCACCAAGCAAGCATCTAGTACTAGAAAAGTATCAACATCTAGACCCCATAGCAAAAGGGAGTATCATGGAAACGACAGGAAGTCAAGAAGCATGAACATGCACCATCATTCTCCAAGGAATTCTACTAGAATAACTCATGCAAGCTCAGGGCCAGAGAGTATCCCAAGTGTGTTTCCTGTTCGGAGGAAAAGAAGAAGGCTTGAGGCAAACAACTTGCAAGGTGAACTAAGGAAAATCAAGCCACCTACTTTCAATGGTGAGCACAGGAAAGGAGAAGACACAGAGGTCTGGTTGTTGGAAATGAAGGAGTATTTCCAGCTGCATGATTACCCATCCTGGGATCACTACCCATCCTGGGATCAACTTAAGCAAGCCAACAACATCGATGAGAAAAGGATCTCATGGAGGCATTTCAAAGGATATTTCTAAGATAAATATTTTTCTGAGCATTACTATGAGAGAAATATGAAAGATTTATTTGAAATCAAGATGGGAACCATGACAATGGAGGAATATGAGAAGCGGTTATTTGAATTGGTGAATTATCTTGACTTCATCAAGGATGAGAAGGTTAAAATACAAAAGTTTCTAAGTGGGTTACCCTCCTTCTACAGTGACAAGATTCAGTATGATAACCCCAAGACCTTGGAGGAAACCATAAGGAGAGAAAAGAACCTTTATGATCAAAGCAAAGGAAGGCCATTTTTCCAAAGGCTTGGAATGACAAGATGAAAGGGAAAAATTATCAAAGGAAGAAAGGTTTTAAGCCACCATTTTTCATAAATAACTCCCAAGCAAATCAGCGAGGCCAGGTAACCCAAAATGGTCAAAAGAATGCAGATTCATTTGGGAAAAGGCCAAGGAAGCAACCAGTTCAATGTTGGGGATGTGAGGGGAATCACTTATATAGGGAATTCCCTCATAAATGAGAAAGAATGGGGATTTTCCAAAACATTCAGGAGGCTGAAATAGTGAAAGACATGGGAGGAAGCATGCCAAGGATTTAAGCAGCCTTGGAAAACAAGCAAGTAGAATATCAATCCCCCATGATCGAAGTGGAAGGTAACATTGATAACCATCCCATAACAATTTTAATTGATTCCAGAGCTAGCCATAGTTACACAAATGCTGACATTGTTGAAATATTTCACTTGCAAAGAAGTAAGGATAATAAATCTTGGTTAGTTCAGTTAGCCATGGGGGATAAGAGAAAGATCAATGAGTTGGTTAAATATTTTCAGATAGACATGAATGGACTCAACCCAAAGGTACATTGGGTTCATATGACTATCTAATTGGCATGGATTGGTTGGAGAGACATCATGTTGTCCTAGATGGTTACAACAAGACAATCACATGTCTTGATGAGGAAGGGAAGGAAGGAAAAATTCAAGGCATTCCAAGAGCTATAGTTGTTAGAGATATTTAAGCTATGCAGTTGAAGAAGATCTTCAAGAAGGGATGCCAAATGTTTGCAACCCATATGGAGGAGGCAGCCAAATATAAAGTGGAAAGCATTGAAGACCATCTGATATTGAGGAATTTTGAAGATGTTTTTAGAGAAATTCCAAGATTTCCACCCAGAGAGACATTGATTTAGTTCCGGGAGCCACTCCAATGTCTAAGATACCATACAGAATGGGTACACCAGAATTGAAGGAGTTACAAATGCAACTTGAAGAGTTGTTAAAAAAGGGGTATATACACCCAAGTGTGTCACCTTGGGGAGCCCCTGTTCTTTTTGTGAAGAAGAAGGATGGAACCTTAAGGCTCTGTATTGATTTTAGGAAACTTAATAAGGTTACCATCAAGAATAAGTATCATTTATCCAGAATTGATGATTTGTTTGATGAAGGGTGCAATAATATTTTCCAAGATTGACTTGAGATCAGGTTATCATCAAGTAAGGATAAATGAAGAAGACATCAACAAGGCAAGATTCAGAACAAGATATCGTAATTATGAATTCACAGTAGTGCCATTTGGGCTATCAAATGCCCCAACAGTTTTTATGTGTCTGATGAATGAAGTGTCCAGGGAATACCTGGACACGTTTGTGATTATGTTCCTAGATGTTATACTCGTCTATTCTAAATCAGAAGAAGATCATGAGTAACATTTAAGAATGGTGTTTCAAGTTTTAAGAGACTGCATATTATATGCTAAGATAAGTAAGTGCATATTTTATCAAAAGAAGATTCACTACTTGGGGCATATAATATCAACAACAGGGATAGAATTTGATACTGAGAAGATAGAGGCCATTAGAGGATGGCTAGTGCCAAAGAATGTGACAAAGGTCAGATCATTCATGGGTCTTTTCAATTATTACTAAATATTCATAAAAGGATTTTCAAAGATTGAAAATCCAATCACTTCTTTGCAAAAGAAGGGAGAAAAGTTTGAATGGACTTCCAAGTGTGAAGAGAGTTTTCAATAGTTAAAGGGAATATTGACAAGTGCATCA
Organism: Picea sitchensis; assembly: GCA_010110895.2. Taxonomy (NCBI): domain Eukaryota; kingdom Viridiplantae; phylum Streptophyta; class Pinopsida; order Pinales; family Pinaceae; genus Picea; species Picea sitchensis. Next base: position 101,331 of record SNQJ01S0007554.1, read on the forward strand.
ATCTTGAAGATTGTGGATCCAAACAAAAATTTTGTTATGTGCATCGATGCATGCAAGGAAGGACTTGGTAAAGTTCTTCGTCAAAGGGACCATATGGTATGCTATGAGTCCAGAAAATTAAAAGAGCATGAAAGGAATTACGCTACACATGACTTGGAGTTAGCAATAATTGTACATGCATTGGAAATGTGGAGGAATTACCTTATGGGTAATAAATTTGAGCTAAGGACATACCACTATTGTTTGAAGCATTTGTTTGGACAACCAACACTAAATTTTAGGCAAACTCGATGGCAAAAATTTCTCAGTGAATATGAATTTGAAATTAAGCATATAAAGGGAAAGGAAAATCAAGTGGCTGATGCACTCAGTAGGAGAGCTCATGAAGTGAATATTTCGGCCATTAGCATGTACATGACAGATCTGAAGGAAAAAATTGTTGCAATAACAAATTTAGATCAGATTTATTTAAAAATAAAAGAGACATTACATGAAGGTAATTTTCAGCATGAATTTAATTGTTATGAGCTGAAAGAAGATGGAATTCTCATGTACAAAGGTAAGGTGTATGTGCCGAATTCTGGAGAGATAAAAAATGAAGTGTTGAAGGAGATGCATATATTGCCATATGCAAGGCACCTAGGATATTAGAAAACAATTGCAGCAGTAAGAAGCCAATATTTGTGGCCAGGAATGAAGAAATAAGTTGCTAATTACATAGCCAAATGTCTAGAATGCCAAAAAGTAAATACACAACATAGACACCCAACAATTTTTCTACAACCATTGCCCATTCCAGAATGGAAGTGGGTAGTAATTATAGTTAATTTTATTACTAAGCTTCCTAGAACAGTGAAGCAACATGATTCCATCATGGTGGTGGTGGATAAGATGACTAAAGAAGTACATTTCATTCTAGTAAAGACTACACACAAGGCAACAAATATTGAAGAAATTTATATGAGAGAAGTTACTAGGCTACATGGAGTGCCTAAGGCAATAGTTTTAGATAGAGATCCAAAGTTTACTTCCAATTTTTGGAAGGGTTTGTTCAAGGGATCTGGGACAAATTTAAATCTTAGGACAATGTATCATCCGAAGTCAGATGGTCAAATAGAAAGGACTAAATAGATGATTGAGGACATGCTTATAATGTATGTGATGGATCAACCATGAAGGTGGGAAGATTATATCCATTTAGTTGAATTTTTATACAATAATGGGTATCAAGCCTCATTGAAAATGAGTCCATTTGAGGACTTGTATGGCATAAAATGTAACACACCAGTGAGTTGGGATAATCCAGCAGACAGAGATGTTGTTGGGCCAGAATTGTTAAAAGAAATGGAAGATCAGATGGAAAAGATAAAAAAGAATTTCAAGGCTACCCAGGATAGGCAAAAAAGTTATGCATACAGGAACAAAGTTTTCATAAACTTTAGAATGGGAGAACATGTGTTTTTGAAAGTGAAGGAAAAGAGAAGTTCGCTAAGATTAGGAAGTTGCCCGAAGTTGGTAGCAATATATTTTGGGCCTTTTGAAATATTAGAAAAGATAGGGCCATTTGCATATATGTTAGATTTTCCTACATACATGAGAGTGCATAATGTATTTCTTGTGTCATTGTTAAATAAATATGTGTCTGATCCTAACCATGTAATTGATTGGAATGTGATCTAGGTGGAGTACGAAGGGTATTTCCGGGTGGATCCAGTACACATCCTGGACCAGAAAGTTAAAGTGCTTAGGAAAAAAGCCATAGGATTGGTAAGGGTTCAATGGAGGTCTACTACAGTCTTGAAGATGCTACATGGGAGAATGAAGAAAACATGTGGGAAGAATACCCGCAAATGTTTGATAGTTTGGAAGAAAACATAATGCAAGACTCCATTTTGAGCAGCTAAATTTCTGAAACCACATCTTAGAGTCTTGTCCAACTACGTTGGGGACCTTTATAAAAGAATGGCCCATTCCTTGGGTTAGCCTTGATAAACAGATGATACATCCCTTGGGTTATCCTTGATAAACGAATGGTGCCTTCCGTGGGTTAGCGATTTGAGAGGAACATGAGATTTTGGTTGGAGCTACTACTGGAATTGTTAAATCACAATTTTCTTTTTATTTTTAAGCATTGTGATGTAAATTTGCATATATGTATATCGACAGAGAGTGCACTAATGACGACACACAATTTTAGGGGAGGGGGAATGTAACATCCCCACTAAAAACCCTATTTTAATTAATTCTTATGTAGATATAATGTGTGGCTATGGCCAAAGCGATGTAATATGTGAATTGTATTTTCTTGTTTTAATGATAAATGTGATGTCAACTGCTAAGGGGACATGGAAAAGAGATGGGGGATGAATTAATCCAAAAGAGGGGGGAGTGTCTAGGATAATGGACAAGAGGGGTCCAAGGGGGGGAATTTACCCATGTATATTGATTTAACCCCTTTTCCTAAATTTTTCTATATGTATATGAACCTTCCCATTTCTGATTGAGTGTTCCCAAAGTCAATCATTGAATACATGTAAGAGGTTGGGTGTGACTGGTCACATCCCAAAGTTATTGGGCACATGGGGGTTGAGTATAATCAGGTTGGGAAAGAGTGTGAGTGAATAAATCCAAGTCAAGAGAGAAAATTTGTGTGGGTGGGGAGAGCATTTTTTTAGTTAGACAAGTTTTGGGCATGAGAGCAAGGGGAGAGCAAGGAACATAAATGGAAGTTGGTGCAATCATGGAAGGTGAATTCTAGAGCAAGTTGGAGCATAATTAGAGTGAATTGGAGCTGGAAAAATGAAGAGCCAGGTTTTCAGGCCTGAAGAATGAACTTCTATATGAGTTTCACTGAAACAAAAAGTGATTGTTGTTGGTTTGCTGATAGTTTTCCTAGCAACAATTTCCCTTGAGTTCCCAGTTGAGAGATTCCTAGTTTCCTATGCCATAGATACCTTGATAAATGAATTGGATTCCTAAGGGACTGAGATCAGTGAAGGGGTACATTCCTTGGGTTGAAAAGGCCAAGAGGAAGGGAGTTGCTGCAAAATCTGGATAGTTGTAGGAAAATGTCAGTTGGGTTGAGAATTTTATGAGTTGTGAGTGGACTGTGAGAGACCACCCTCTTTTGTGGATTGCTAGCCTCAGCTTGGGGGTGACTGGATGCTGAGATTTGGAATAGGCAGTCTATGTTTGGGTGGAACATTCGTCCCAGGCATCTGGTTGCACAACTACTGTGAAAAGATAAATGTTTTATCTTGTTGTTGTGTTAAATTGTGTATTTAATTGTTGTGCATGAACTCTATGTATTTCGAAGTGATTTAGATGCTAGTGTAATGTGTTGTTATCTTCATTTCATGTTGATTATTAGCAGGTTGTAAATGATTCTATTTCTATGGTTATGGACAATAACTAAATTGGTTTTAATTCGTAGTTGTAAGCTACAGAAAATCAACTAACTATAAATGAATTAATCTAGTTAGCAAGAATTTTAGTTTTTAAGAGTATTTTTCACTGTAATGTTGTTCAGATGGGTTGGGGACGTTACAAGAGTTGTGAGAGAATCCACATGTGGAGCATAGAGACAAGAACTTAGAGCAAGGATGTTTGAATGGCTAATATGAAAAACCATAACCCGACCTGAGCTAAGAGGGTCACGAGCTTGATGATAGGAAGACATCTGATAAAACTCATGGAGGCCCCAGGCATGGTGGGTCTAAGGTTTTTCAACCAATGGTTGTTGTGAAGGAGAGTGGCCTTCACATTTCCAATTTATTTGAGATCCTAAGAAAATTTCTTGGTGGTATCTTGTCTCAACATAAGGGTGGCTAGATGGAAGAGATCTAGTTCATATGATCCTATATTTGGGTGTAAAGGTTCCTGTTATCCCCGCTTTTTAGGGATAACTAGGAGATCATGTCTCAATGCCCATTGGTCCTAGAAATGGAGTACCGAGAGAAGGACTGACCTGAGCATGGTCCTGGAGTGCCCACCTTTTCTTCTTCCATCATCCTCATCTCGTTAGCAGCAACAGCATGCATCACCATTGGCTTGGTCCTGCATCAGAGGAGGTTCTTGCTCCATGAGGTAATTAGTCCAGGTATCATGGTATGTGTCACTTTTAATCATTAAAACCTTTAAGTATATGCATCCGATTCCTTTTATTTATAACGACTGCTTGGATCTTACATTT
>SNQJ01S0007555.1:8606-48441 GCA_010110895.2 Picea sitchensis
GTACTATAATTCAAAGTGAATACAAAAGAAATTATTTAAATAATAAAGCTAATGGATAAATTACTATGTTGACAAGTGGTTAAAAGTGGGTTATCCCTAAAATAAGGAAAGTGGTTTAAGATGGTTAGAAGGTAACCCCTTGAGGTAAAGTGAAGTGAAAGTGTACTATAAGTCAAAGTGGATAAAAAATAAATTATTTAAATTATAAATTTAATGGATAAATTACTAACTGGACAAGTGGTTAGAAGTTGGTTAACCCTAAAATAAGGAAAGCGGGTTAAAATGGTTAAAAGGTAATCCCTTGAGGAAGCTACATGCAAGTATGAATAAAAGGCAAGGCTATCTCATTTAATATCACACTTGATAATATTGAATATCTATAGGTGACTGAGGTAAACAAAGGATACCTAAGACGAATTTCAAAGAGAAGGTGAAGTAAAGAAGGCCGAAATTAAAGTGAGGATAAATTCTTTTGATGATGCTTTCTAAGGTATGTTATTTATAGGTCATCTCACCATTTTCGCAATAGATTTTTTTGCAGAATGATTCAGACCATGAAATTGATAGGCCATTGCGAAAACATATCCAAGTAGCTTTGATCCGAATTTAAGCTTGTGGGTCATTGTATTTTTGGAGTTACTCTCCATGGAAAATAGGATTTGTGGCTAGTCCTGAAACTAATCTAAAACAGGTGTTTTGGGTAAAAACATCATAACTTCTTCATAACAGATCCAAATTAAGTAATACCAAAAGTTTTGGTTAGAGTACAGTCTATAGTAATTTTTGTAAAATTTTGAGATCCATACAATAAATATTCTGTGCGGGGCACGCTCTACAAGTTCGCTCTCTAAAATAATCCAGAATTCAACAAGGTATGTCATTTTTGCTATAACTCCTTTTTCCGAGAGGTTCCAAGTAGTGAAACCTAGAGGAATTTCATAAAACACATTGAATAACATTATGTGCTATTTTGAGATCTTTATTCATTACAGGTACATAGTTGTGATTATTTCAAGTTAGGGTTGTTGACTAATCCAAAACTAGCCATGTGAGACCAAAGAAAAGTTTGATGAAAATGATAGTCTCTTGCTGTTAAAGTTAAGGAAGGTTTGAAGGTATGTGATCATATACACCATGTTTATAATAGAGTTACAAATCATATTTTGATGATGAAATTGATGAGGGATTTTGGTTGAGGTACATGTTGGGTACATGGTTAAGACAAGTAGTTGATGAGTTGGCACATACATGAGGTGTATAGTTGATGATGTTAGTACATCTTGCTGAGTCATAGTTGATGAGCAGTTGATACATGATTGGTACATATTTGGTACATGGTTGATGCACTTATTTAAGGTACAGGTTGATTATAGGTTGTTCGGTACAGGTTGGTGCAGGTTGATTGGTACAGGTTTACATCAGTATATCTCACATAGTGTGACAGTGGTTCGGTCATTCTACTTCTACGTCAGGGAGGTTGGACGGGTCAAGGACAGGTGGTTGTATCCACCTTCTAGTTGTAGCTGGAGAACATAGGGGGTTGTAACCAAAGAATTGGGGAGTTGGAGCTTCCCTTAGGTTGTAGCCTGAGAAACTATAGGGTTGGAGCCTCCTTCCAGTTGTAGCTATAAAAAAAAGGAAGTTGGTGCTTCCAATGAATGTAATTCTTCAAGATATATAAGAAAAAACATTCAGTGGTTTTCTCCCACTTTGGGTTTCCATGTAAAACACTGGTGTACTGTGTATGTGTATGATTGTTCATTTGTTCATTGCTTATTTACTCTACAGTTATTGTATGATAATGCTACATTGATCTAACACTTGGATTAACAACCCCCCCTCTCAGTAATCCAACATGGGACTCTTTGAAAATACGTAATGATGAATATTTCTCATAGAATGGATTCCATGGCTTAGAAGTCACTTATCATGCTCAAAAAATTAAAACGCGGTCCACTTTTTTAAAAGGAAGTCAACTTGAAAATTTGGAAATAAAAGTTTATTAAATAACTTTTATTAAATATGAAATGGGTCCCACTTGGAGGAATGAATTTCAATTAAATAAATTCATTAATCAGAATTTAATAAAGTACTAATTAAATTTATTTACTCCAAAAAGGAAGTGTGTGGAAACTTCTAGAAGGACAAAACACTAACTACTTCACGAAGCATTGGGAGTAGATTTTAAAAGAGAGAGAGAACCATCAAATAAAGGGTTAGAAGGTTGGATTATCAAGGGTTGAGATAATTAATATGATATGGTTCATCCATCAATATGCAGCCATGTCCTTGATCAACAAACAAAGATCTTCATTCTTCTTCTTCTTCTTCTACATTATTTTTCTCAAGGCTATATGCTTGTATTTCTAAACTGAGCATAAGGTTGAGATATTTGTGTTTTATTTTATTCCATTCTTCCAAGTTTCTTCTTGAAAGGATCAATAAGAGTTATTTAAAGCCATATATGCAAATGCTATTGTAAACTAGGGTTTTTTAAATGATTCATGGAGATTTAGTTCTTGCATTTGGCAAGCTTCATTTCTGAGCATTTGTCAATTGGTTTATTGAAATGTTGGGTAATATATTTATGTATTAAACTCCACAGAGAATTGTTTCAGGGTATAAAATTTAATGATTTCTCAGACTTTGGTATTTTTGAGCATGAGATTTTTGGATATGCCCATCAAATTCTTTCCAGTTTTGAATGTAATACTCATTTAACGTTCTCTGAAGTGATCACGATCATTTTGCTCTTTTTCTTGTGAGAAAATATGGATGCGCATTATTCTTGCACATGTTTCAGAGGTATGTAATAATGAAGATGAGCACATAATTATTTTGATATTGAATCCTTTCATTATCTTTTTATTGTAAGAAATTTTCTTGGTCCATTTCCAAGTAACTTTTGTACTCAAAGATAATTTTGTTTATCAAGAACCATTTTACATACAAACTAAAGAAATAAATATTTGGGGTTTGTTATTTGGAATTCTCCAATTTGAAATCCCAATCCAAGAACATCAATATACATCTTTCAAATTATGATAGAGGAGTGCCACCTCTATAAAAATGCAAGGAGATTTATTCTCATGAGGTTGTTGTTTGGATCTTGAACAATATAAAAATCAACATTTTTGGTGACCATACTAGGGAATGATTTGTTTTCAAGAAATATGATACTTTTTAGGATCATATATAATTGGAAAACTAGAAGTTGTTTGTTTGAAGTTTTGAAAAAAGATCTAGATATTGATTTAAGATGAACTGGGTTCTTGAAAACCTTGTTCAAGGAGCATTAAATGGCCTTGAAGATGTATTATTAAAGTTTAAGTCACAAATTAGTTGTGCCAACTTCTATAGAACCAAATAACCATGCAATATTTGGGGGGATGATATCACTAGTGACTCCATCATCGAATCTCTAGATTTTGAAGAAAAAAGTCTTGGTGATCCCACCAAAACAAATTTAGAATTTCAAGAAGAGTTATATGAAGATTCCTCCAAGGATTTTCTTTCATGTTGTGAAGATATTTTTCCTTCCCCACCAAGCCCAAAATTAGTTGTTCAATTTACAATAAAGGGAGAATATACCCAAAGAAAGAAACGATTGCACATAATTCCACACAATTTGTAAGGAGAAGTTCATCCTTTTCCAAATATTTCCATGGAAAAGTTTCCCATGTTCTTCAAAAATACTTTAGAGGATGCAGAGAAACATTTGATTAAGTTTGAAAATTCTTGTGAGATTTATAATGTGACTGAATATGGTGTTTCATGTTGTGTATTTATCTTAACTATAAAGTAAAATGCTAGTGAATGGTTTTATTCATTGCTGCTCAGAACCATTACTAGCTAGGATGTATTAGAAAATTTATTTGTCGAGAAATATTTCGCAAGGAAAGATCCATATTCCATTTTTTTTAAGTTGGTTGAAATCCATATGAATGAGGAAGAGAGAGTCAAATATTTCACTTTCATATTTATGAAAGTTCTTCAAGAAATTCCTCTAGAAATTTTTCAAAACGATGCCATCATTTGTATTTGCTATGAAAATTCCTTGCCCATGAATATGAGATTTTTATTGAATCAAGAGGGAAAGTGTAGTTGGAAAGAGTTAATGCAAAGAGCTCAATTAATTGAAATAAGTATTCATGAAACAAGTGCTAATCTATTAAACTTCCCAATGTTTCTCTAAGAAAATGAAGGAATGGTTTTTGAAGAAAAATTTCATAAAAGATGTGATTTGTTTTTTCAAATATTGTTCTCAAAACAAAAAATGAGAACCCTAAAGTTCCAATTCAATAAGAATACCATCCTCTACATGCTCCACTGGAGGGAAATTTCAACCTCTCATGTGCTCAATTTGAGAGTAATGATCATAATTAGTTTAAAGATGAATTTAAAGAACCTCCATTATATGTATATGCGGATTTCATTCAATATAATCATGATGAAAATGTTGCATAGAATTCTAAAATAGTAAAACCAGTTTATATAAATCTACAAGAGGAATGTTTACATTGGATGAACAAAAGTAATGGTAAAATTCATCACTTTACATCAAAGTTTTATGAAGTTGATTGCTCTTCTAGAGTAGAGTTTAGCGAAGAAGATATCTTCTAAGCATTAAAAGAAGAAGGACATTTGCAAAGAGAGGTTCCATAGGTAGCATGTTTGATTTCCAAAGACAATGAAATTGTTGGTGAACAAAAAACGATAGCCTTACAATTCTCCACAAATGTTCAGCAACAATTTATCTTTGCAACCTTACCATGGAAACACAGTCATTGTATGAAGGAATAATTATTTCAAGACATTTCCATTGAATCAACAATCTAGGATGTGGTCAGTAATAAGGAGAAGGATGATTTATTTTTCAAATGGGAAAATTCTCATTTGAGCAAAGATTGCAGCACTCATGAGAAACCAAGAGTTGGTTTTATTGAGTCATGGTTCCAAAGCATTGTTGCCCAAGCAATTCAATCATATTTTTGGAATATCTGGCTAATTTTTACGTCAGTACACTTTGGGCATGCTCTTGACTTCTTGAAAACAACCCTGATATGTTCGCCAATTCTAGATTTCATTCCACAAATCAGTTGGATGCTTGAATGCCTCAATTGGAAATCTACCTACACTTGAAAAGTGTCCCTCTCCTCCAAATAGGTTAGGGTAGGTAGATCTTCTCTATACATAGTTTCTTCTTCAGTCAAATTTTTTCATAATAAAACAATTGCTAAATGCATATAATGTTTGAAGACGACTCCATATCCCGTTGGAGAATGTAGTTGTTCTTCACATTCTGGTGTTCTTAGCAACCCATAGGGGGTCATTGTCTCATAGTTGGAGCCAGTTGTTGATCAAAATTTTGATCACCTAGATTTTGCGCTCTTTAGAATAATAATAAAAAATATATATTAGAAGAAGGAAATTTTGAATGATAATAAGCTCATGGAATATCCCTTAGTCTCAATTTCATCATGCATTTTACAGATTCAAAATCTAAGTCCATATGCCCAAGATATTCGTGTTTTTGTTCAAATGCCTGATCTTCCATAAGGGGAACTTCTTCCATGTGCAATGCAATTGATTTATCTCTTGGTACTTAGTCTCTAATTCTTAGTCTCGTTCTTAATATCTTTATATATCCCATAATAAGTATCTTTCTCTCATATTTCTCTTCTTATTTTCTCATGCTCCCTTCATTTATTACACTTAACTTTTATTTTTTCACACTCTATTCCCATATCCCATTAGTTATCTTCTTACTTACTTCATTTCTCTCCTTAATCCTTTCCTGTGGGAATCCTCATGATCCTAATCCCCTTCTCATTTCCCCATGTCACTCCACTCTCGATCCCCTTATGCCTCCACACTCCTTTCCCCTTACTCCTCTGACCTGCCACAATTTACTCCCTCTCCTCACTCATGATCTTGATCCCTTTCCCCCCTCCTCACTCATCACTCCTTCCCCCTTACTCCTCTAACCCGCCACAATTTACTTCCCCTCCTCACTCCACACCCACCAAAACTTTCTACCCCGTGATCCTGCCATATCCATTGACTCATCATACTCCATCTCCCCTCTCATCCTCCCATACTCTTCCTTAACTTATTTTCCTAAGTCGTGTTCCTTTTCAATGACATCCTATAATATCAATACATGTGGAAACCTATAATATCAAGACACATGTAAACATGTAATATCAATATCCATGGTATCCTACTACATGAAGACACATGACACTAACTGGGTGATGACTTGGTAGGTGACTGGGCACTGAGTGGATGATGACTAGGTGACCAAAATTTTACTAAGTCGTGAATTTTCCTAAGGAATGACCTCCAAAAGATATTGTGTTTCAAAAATTTCATATGGAATCATTTACAATATAAACACTAAATTATCTATCACCACAATGCATGTGGGACTAAAAGAGGGTGGATTTTAATCAAGGGATAAGATTGATCCACGAATTAGATGGATGACTGCTAAGAAGAAATATTCCAGAGCTTGTAAAGCATGATCCATACATCTGTTTGAGGCAAGTGATACCTTGTTGGAAATATAATTCAAAGAGGAAGACAAGTGGATGGGTTTCAAGGGTTGAATTTAACCACAATTCTTCGAAAAATCAAAATATAAGTCATCTTTGTTTTCTTGACTAGCTAAGAAATTTGTTTGGATCCTTGACTTCTCGAGGCTATAAGTTGAGAACCGGAACTCCAAATTTCTCTCCATAGGACTAGTTGGAAAGAATAAATGATGAATATTTATACTAGAATGGCTTCCATGTGGCTTATAGGTCACTTATAATGCTTAAAAAAATAAAACAAAATCCACTTTTTAAAAGGAAATCAACTTGAAAGTTTGGAAATAAAATTTTATTAAATATGAAATGGCTCCACCTGGAGGCATGAATTTCAATGACATAAATTCATTAATAATAATTCAATAAAGCATCAATTAAATTGATTTACTCCAAAAAGGAAGCATGTGGAAACATCTAGAAGGACAAAACCCTAACTACTTCAAGAAGCATTGGGAGCAGATTTTAAAAGAGAGAGAGAACCATCAAATAAAGGGTTAGAAGGTTAAATTATCAAGGGTTGATATAATCAAGATAGCATGGTTCAGCCATTAGTATGCAGATGAGTCTTTGATCAACAAATAAATATCTCTATTTTTCTTCTTCTTCTTCTTCTTCTTCTTCTTCCAAGTTTCTTTATGAAAGGATCAATATCAATATTTTATAGGCACATATCTAGTTGGGAATGTAAGCCAATGTTTTCCAAATAATTCATGGAGTTTTAGTTCTTACATTTGGAAAGCTCCATTTTTTAGCATTAGTCAATTGGTTTACTGAAATAATGTGTTATATCTTTATGTATTAAACTCTATAGACAACTACTTTAGGGTATAACTTTAATGAATTCTCAAACTTTGGGATATATGAGCATGACATTTTTGGAGTATTCCCATTGAATTCTTTTCAGTTTTGAATACAATACTCATTTAAAGTTATCTAAAGTGATCAATATCATTTCACTCTTTTTCTTGTGGGAAAATATGGATGCATCTTTTGCTTGCATATGTTTCATAGGGTTGTAATAATGAAGCTGAGCACATAATTATTTTGACATTAATTCCTTTCATTATATTTTTATTGTAAGAAAGTTGTTTGCTCCATTTCCAAGTAAATGTTGTACTCAAAGAGCATTCTGGTTATCAAGAACCATTTTACAAATAAACTAGAGAAATAAATATTTGGGGTTCATTGTTTAACATTCTCCCATTTGACATCCCAATCCAAGAACATCAAGCTACATATTTCATATTATGACAAAGGAGTACCACCTCTATAAAAATGCAAGGGGATTTTATCCTTGTGACGTTTTTGTTTGGATCTTGAACAATCTCAACATAAACATTTTTGGTGAACATACTAGGGAACAATTTGTTTTCAATAAATATGATACTTATTAGGATCATATATTAATGGAAAACTAGAAGTTGTCTGTTGAGGAAAAGGTATGGATTACCTTACTCAATCATTTTCATATCTTGCTTGGCTAGGACAAGATAGTTGGGAATGTCACCCGTGATTTATAGCCTCAAAATATTCACTCAATCCGCAAGTATTAATTACAAGGACTGAGGATGATTTTATAGTTAAATATGTTGCAATGTAAAACAAAATTTATAAAATATATTGGAATGTATGCAGATTTTACGATAAAGTAAACATGGAGATCAAAAAGAAAAAAAGTAACCAAGTCATGAAAACACATGTATGAGACGGAAAAACAATCTAATTTTATTTCATTCTGAGATACCAAAAGTGGTTTTCTCTTTACAAAACCCTGCGATGGTATGGACCAAAGTGTGATGTAGAGATCTTTGATGAACACCATACAAAAAGACTCCGACAGTAAAGTAAAAATGAAATTAATAATCCTGATCATCTTGCCACAAACTACTGCCATTTTGACTCAGCAAGATATCCTTTATCACCCATGAAAACTAATTCACAAACATACAACAATACACAGACTATCAAGGATGAATCAACACCTCTAAAAAAAGTGGCTCAAAAGTATGGGTCAGTCTTGAACCTTGCTATCTACAATAAGACCCTATTGTCAACAAGAGAATTAGGCTTTCGAATAAACTCAGAAATGAATGAAAACTAAAACCATATCATGTAACTAAAGAGAAAACCTTAGTCTCGTTTTCCTCCTTCTATTTTCCCCTTGTCTCTTATTCTCATTGATCTTTTATTCTTTCCCAATAAGTTGAAGTAGTTCAACTACTTTCTTTAGTTAAGTTGATTTAACTTAACTAATTGGTTTAGGATAAATAAATAATAATAATAATATAATTAAGGGTCTTAATTAATAATAACTAAGTAGGTGCGACCCCTTGCGACTCCCATCATTTCTTCTTTTTAAATCATGAAATATGACACACAAAAGATAATCATTTAGACCATATGCCACCCTTATAACTCCCTTGAATATCTTTTAAACTGGATATTTAAATATCAACAATAATTTATATCATATCCAAAAATAATATATATCCACATTATCCACAAAATGTCCAAAAATAAGGCTTGTTGTCCAAAATATGTTGAAAACCATTAAACAATGTCCTCATAAACTGAATCACATACAACATAATTTAAAAACCATATTTGTCACTTTGTGAGGCAATTTTCCTTTTTTCATTATTGTTTCCCTTAGACTTTTCTGAAGTATCCCATGGTTGTTTAGACCCTTGGGGTTGTATCTTGTTGATCACATGTGAGTAGTAATCATTTAAATGAAGGAGGGAAGACCCAAATTTAGAGGAATCAGTGGAGTGAGAAGAAGGGAAAGCAACTGCTTTTCCTTTGTCTTGCACAAGTTGGTGAATATCAATTTTTAATCTCTTACTGGCATGTGAAGACTAAACTAGAGAAACAACACGAGCAATTTAAACATTGGGATTAATAGGTCGTGGTAAGGGAAATGACACAGTGGGCCAACCACGATGGTGAGAGACAGGCTAGTGGACAATTTCTTGCCAACCATCATTTGTGGGGAATTCAAGATGCAAATACACATGTGGAGGAACGGGAATGTGGGGAATATTCTAAGGATGGAAAGGGGGTCTTCTGGTCGAGGGTGAATTATCCCATGGCCAACCCAATTAAATAACCCAGCTTGGAACAACTAGTTTAATTCTTACGGGTCAGCGTCAAAATGGATAGACAATCTAGGCCTCTTATGGCCTCTATTCCAAATTCGCCTGCCTCTGTTATTTTGACCATTGTTGCCTCTACTGAAAAATATCATCTTGTAGAAATAGTTTGTCAGTAATGAAGCTCTTAATAAACCATACATGACGACCTACTTACATGAATCACAAGTTGGCTCCAAAATTGACACGAGGTACATGCAAATCCATCCATAACACATCATTCATTAATTCCCATGTGAACAGGGAGTGATAGGGTTCATGGGAAATATGGAGGGAGTGTAGTTAGCTAAAAATGGTATCATGGAGGGAATCAATATACGAATATTGTTAAAAAATTAACCAAACAGTTAACTGTGTATATAAAAACATCAAGAATATTAGTCCTCAACCCTTTCTATGTTATCTTTCCTTTTCTTCCACACATACTTGTTTTTTAAAATTTATATCACAGAACAACGATTAATTAAGTGAAATTGGGATCATGGAGGGAGTGTAATTAACGAAAAATGGTATAATTATAGGGAGACTTTACAGATATTGTTCAAGTGAAAAAAATCAAAACACGCTGCCTTTGGTGCAATCAGAATATATATCTGTCCAAAATTTTGAAGTTTTAACAATATTATGTTTCCAAAACAATAATCTAAATTGATGCATTCTTTAAAAAAATTGCTTGCTAACCTTTGAATGTATTACACAGTAAACTATTTTATATGCCCATACTTATTTAACCAAAGTAACCATGATAAAAATATTGTCATTATATAACAGAATCGAGGAACAACATCATAATCTCTACATGAATACAACATTAATCTAAGAGTGGATGAGCCACGATTCATAACATCAACCCCAACAATGGTCCTTTAAATCCCACAGGGTCAGGCACAATGCTCCCAAAACAAAACTCATGTCCATCATTAAATCAAACCATCGTTCAATGCAACCCTTTTTAATTTCATTATGGCAGTATTATTCAATTTGAGCATCAGACATTTCAAACATAGGTGCTTTCACAAACAATAAAACATGAGGATTTAACCAAGAAAAATAACATTTGTTATTGGGAACACAAGATTCAATAGACTGTAACTTCCAATGAATAGGTGATTACAAGACTATTTACACAATTTCCAAGAAAGAGACCAATTAAACATGTGCCCAAGTAACCGAGCAAGAACAATGCTCTCATCAAACTTCAAACTGGGGTAAGCAATGCCTTCACTATAATGCATAGGGTTTGATATATGTCAATGACAGCAAGTGGTAGAGATAGTGGGGAAATTTAAACAAAGGGTTTGGCAGTTGTATAGCACATAAAGATCAATCCATAGGTGCTTCACCTCAATAGTCACAGGGTCAAGGTTATGGCGTGAGTATATTAACAATAAAGACCAGCAATGTTAATTTAGAGGTCGACTATTCACAAAAACTAAAGGTAAGGCAGAGATTACCCATTTCAACAGGGATTCCAAACCCACAATACAGAACCATAGGCAAGGTAGGCCAAACCACAAACTTTTACTCAACAAACCTTTGCAAATAGTTACACACAATAAAGACACCGCGACCATTCTTTAATGCCAATAGTCTCAAAACAACCACCATAGGAAACCAAGGATGCAACCATAAATACACAGTCCAAAAAACATCATTGTGATAGCTTGAGAATTACATAGACCATGAGCAACCAGAGCCAACATTTCGATTTAAGGGCAGAACAAATTTCACGAATGGAGAAGTACGAAAACCCCATACCTGTAAAATATTGTGTAAGGAGAAAAAACCAAGGTTATATATGTAACACCCCAGGTTTTGAACCCCCCATTTTAAATAATGTATTGTTACAATGCTGAGAGGCTTGATTTCCCAAACAATTATTAAAGGGCCAGCATGCCCAAGAAATGTAATGTTTTGATCATCATTAATAATAAACACATCATTTCCTGCTAGACGAACAAGGACTAGAGCTATAGGGGGCTATGATTCCACAAGAGAGGGGGCTTGGGAGGCTAAATGTTTATTCCTATGTTAATTACCTTTTTTCCTAAGGGAGGGGATCGGCTACCTGAGCTTCTTGGGGAGGCCAGGAGGTTCTTGATTTCCCCATGAAATACTTAAACCCGCCCCTGGTCTGATTGTGGGGGTTGGTCATTGGCTCGTCCATTTCGTTACCTTTGTGTTACCCCATTATTTCCCTCACACACTCCCATGCACTCACCTACCTCCTCCATCCATCCTCACTTGCGTCTTGGTCTCGGTAAGAGGGACTGAACTGTTGAAGAATTAGCCACAGGATAGTTGGTTATAATGGTCACTTGTGTGATCCAGTCGTGCCTTGAGGCCTGCATGTCTGAGATACAGTGGCATGTGTCCAACTTTTCTCACAACAGCGAGTCCTGAGAGTTCCAGCATTGAGATTTTGGACCAGTTGCGCTGGAGACCCAAATAAGGAGAAGGACTGCCTGAGGGACTGCGTGGAAGAGAAAGGTGGAGGTACATTCTCTCGGGTGGTGCAATATAGGTAGAAGAGAGTTGGGTACTTGGATTGTTGTGAGTGTTGTAGAGCCTGTGAGAGCTTTAGTGATAACTAGTTTGGGGAAGCCAAGTAACACTCTAGAACCATCCATGTGGATTCATATCCCTGGCTCGGAGGTGACGTTGTTGTTGATATTTGGAGCAGTAGTGTCTATGGTTGGTGGAACGTCCTTGGTCTACAACCAGTTGGTGTCATCTTTCATAAACATAAGTGCTCTCTTTTGTGATGTTATTATCTATGTATGAATGTTTTTCTGTTGTATATTTAATTATCGCTAATTGAATCTTTAGAATATGCCTGCTCAGTGGATATTGTTGTGGATGTCGTTAATTCTGTTGTCTTATGCATCCTTAATAAAAAAAGAAGGTATCAGTATGAGAATGAAGTCCAAAGATGGTCTTCCAGGTAGCATACCCCAGCCTATGGTTGGCTGAGTATGTTATAGTTTGGTATCAGAGCTTCTGGTTGAAATACTAGGTCGATATGGGTCGGGTCTATTGGTTAGAGTCTTATGGTCGAGATTGAACTCTGACTATGAATTTGAAAATATCAGGAGGAATGGCATTGCAGAAGCTACACAGGAGACAGAATGTCATAGATCCTTTGTAGGGGTTCGAAGGATCATTACCGTCCCCTTTGAATTCGGGAGCGATCACCACTGTAGGATAAGGAGATATCCAGGATCGTTGGCTCAGAGGACAAGTGAATCTGGGTCACCTGACCTAGAGGTAAGTGCACGAGCTTTAACCCTTTGGAAGTGCACAGGATAATAAATCTTGTGAAGTCCAAGTTCGCAAAAGGATCATAGCCATTGATCGAAGGAAAGTGTGGACCATTGATCTAGTCCCAAAGAATTTCATGAGACACAAAGTCCCGATTTGCGATGGGGAGAGAAGAATCATCGGATCACGTGGATTGTGGATCGTTGATCTGGATCGAGTGCAAGTTCGGGAGTCAAAAGAAGGGAGACAAGAAATATTCTAACAACGCGAAGTGCGAAGTCGTGAAGCTCTCGAGAGATTGGCCCTAGGTCATAGCGAGGGGTCACATTGATGAAGGTTAAGGGAAGGATCTAGTACTCGCTAGGCTCCAGTTCGAGAGTTTGAAAGTCAGGAGAGTCAAGGTTGGCTCATATGAAAATACTTGACATGCGAAGTTACAAATTTCCCATGAGATTGGCCTCGGGTCATAGCTGGAGGTCACATTGGTGAAGGATAATAAAGGAGCTAGCATGCACTAGGCTCCAAGTTGGGAGTTCAAGAGTCGAAGAGTCAGGATCAGCTCATATGAAAACACCCGACATGTGAAATCGTGAAGCGCCTTTTGGTTAGGCGAGTGGTCACAGCCGCGGGTTCTAGTCATGGTCACCTGGGTAGGTGGTTTGATGGAAGTGCCTACACAGGATGAAATTCTGTGTCAACCCAGGGATAACAGGACACTATTATTTTCAGAGAATGGGGATATGATCTCCATGAACAAAAACTAAATTAAGGGGCTTAAGAACATCAACTCAGGATGTGTATTGAGGAAATGGGAGAAGGCAAGGGAGCCTCCAGTCATGATAAGGAGGCTGAAGGCCAGAATACCAGATTTGGTGATGCCGAGATAGAGTCCAACGGATGCAAGGGAAAAGGAGAGCAGGAAACATTGATAGAAATAGTAAGAAGCCTGAAAATGGAAGTGTAGAGATACAAAGAAGACAATGAGATACTGATGAGAGAGAAAAGTAAGATAAATACTCGAGTGTTGCAGAGATTAGATCAATTGCAGAGGAAAATGAAGAAGGGATCAAACTCAAGGAAAGAGGAAGAAGTCAGGTTTCATGAAAGAATAAATGCTCGTGGAAGAGCTAGTTATTCCAGAAGTGCTAGCAGAGCTCATGAACACCACTCACCTCCTCACCCAAAAAGAATTTTTTATGCATCGGATGATCTCGTAAGCATTCCAAAAGTGTCCCCTATAAAATAACAAAGAAGGAAGAAAGAGGTGGATAATTTGCAAGGAGAGTTAAGGAAGCTCAAGCCACCTTCCTTTGATGGTGAAAGAGAAATGGAGGAAGATGTCGAAGCATGGTTTCTTGGGATTAGGAGATATTTTCAGTTGCATAACTATTCATCAAACCTGGAAGCCAAGATTTCCACCTACCATTTACATGGGAAAGCTGCAATGTGGTGGGACCAAATCAAGCAAGTGGAACATGTTAATAAAAGTAGGATCACTTGGAAGCAGTTCAAGAAGTACTTCCAGTAGGGATCTTTTTTCCCAAAACTTCCCTTTTACACAAAAATCATTAGTTAGCAATCACCATTAACACATTAACCATTGTTGTCTTTTATAACCAGTTGAATGTGAACACATATCAACAACATATATCAGAAATATATCATCAACAAATCATCACCACAAGCAACACAAAGAACACAAGATGTATGTACAATTTTCCTTTTATTACGGACTTCAATCCTTGGGGTTTATCGACAACAACTGAATAGAGTACAACTCTACAAGAGCACCAACTCTATATGAAAGACTCAACTTACATCCTGAGCACCAACTAATATGAGGCAACAATCCTCCACGTATATCAATCTGTCACAGGTATGCGACCTGTCAGTAGTTCAACCCACGTGTGTACGCGCCCTGGCTCACCACAGCATGCATATGTACGTGGAAAATCTATAATGCAACATGCATATACTTCTGAGAAACTAGGGTTTTTCTTTGCTTCACATGCTTAGATATTCTGCAACCTACAATCACATTCTCTTATGTCTTTCACTGTCCAAGCTGACCATCAGCCAGTCACAACACATCCAAGCTCTCCAATAGCTTATTCATGCTTCTCAACTATACAATATGAATGTTTTTGAACCAATGGATAGATCTGATGTATCCAATCACTGTCGATCTTCCTGGGAGCTTAATCATAGAATCTGGAACCTCTTCATCTTCATCTTCTCAAGTTTCCATGGCTTTACCAACATGTACTCACCCTATACATAGCCAGCCCGCGTACATATGCACCCTATACATAGATAGCCGGCATACATGTACTCACCCCATACACAGCCAACCCACGTATGTACGCACCCTATTCATAGACAAACCACATACATGTACTCACCCTATACACAGACAACCTGCATACGCCTTAGAAAATAGGTC
Source organism: Picea sitchensis (assembly GCA_010110895.2). Lineage (NCBI taxonomy): Eukaryota > Viridiplantae > Streptophyta > Pinopsida > Pinales > Pinaceae > Picea > Picea sitchensis. The sequence continues at coordinate 24,056 of SNQJ01S0007555.1, forward strand.
TTCTAAACTTACAAAACTTTCGTCGTCGAGATCTCAGACATTGTCGAAACTTTGATGCATCCATGAGATCCTCCTCATGCTCTCTCTCTCATAATATATATTCAATCATGCTCAAGAGATACACAAGAGATACTCCCAAAATGTGCTTTTCACAAGAGACCCTAGCCTCTTATTTATACTCTTCGTCTTCTAGGTCACTTAACCCATTTTAGGTCACTTAACCCAAATCTAGGTTATTTCCTTATTTTAGGGTTAACCACTTTCCATAATTAGAAAGTTCACCATTACTTTATCATTTAAATATTCCTTCTTGACTTTGTCACCTCACTTTATCATTTAAATAATCTTCTTTGATTTTGTCACTTCACTTTATTATTTAAATAATCCTTCTTGACTTTGTCACTTTACTCTATCATTTAAATAATGATTTCTTCTTTTCAATCATTTTGACTTTTTTTACCTTTTGGGGCTTCAAGCCAACATATGAGGGTCCAATCTTCGTAAGGCCATAACTCTCAAACCGTGAGGAGTTATGTGGCATTCCTCATACCACCGGAAATGACATGACAAGCACTATCCATATAGGATAATTTCACCAACAGCTTCACTGATATTAATCTCATTATTTCACATATAAGTATGGGTTCTCCAACCATACTTCTAGGATAACTCAACCATAAAGCGTCTTCCCGTGAGGGATTTCACCATAAGGGGACCACTTTTGAGTTCATCCATTTGTGCATCTTATCAACCATGATAAGACAATAATGAGTCATCTTTACATAAATAAAAATATGCATCATATATCAAGGAAACCACATGAATCCATCTTCATCATTTATCAATGAAAATTGATCGATCCATCTTCATCTATGCATGACATCATGTGCAATAGATACTTGACATATATCCATTCTTATCAGGGACAATACATATCAATCATCAATCAATCAGTCCTTTGGTATCAATCAATCACTTGACATCAATCAATGACATCAATAAAGCAAACCATTGGAATCAATGACAACATGATCCAACAATTCTTGGTATTGTTAAAATATGTCAAGTTCATTGATGATGAGAAAGTGAAAATATAGAGATTTCTAAGTGGGTTTCCAGCCTTTTGTAAGGAAAAGATCAAGTATGATGAGCCTAAGACCTTGAATGATGCCATCAGGAAGGATAAATACATATATGAGCAAGGCCAAGGAAGAGAACCTCTGCAGAAATATTGGAAGGACAATAAGAATGAGAAATTCGATTAGAGGAGGAAAGGATTCAAACCCTCATTCAATAGAAATGAGCCTAATAGAAATCATCAAGATAAATATGCTAAGGGGGATTCCAAGAAAGAAGATCCCTTGGGAAAAAGGGGAATACCACCAATCCAATGTTGGGGATGCAAGGAAGATCACATGTACAATGATTTCCCATATAGAAAAGATAGAGTGAAGACTGTGTACCACATCCAAGAGGCTAGAACAATCCAAGAGATGGGAAGAATCTATTTATCTTTAAATGATCAACAAGCAGAGTATCAGTCCAATATGATCGAGGTGGAAGGTAAGATAATAAATCAGTCTATTACTATTTTGATTGATTCAGGAGAAAGCCATTGTTACATTGATCCTAATATATTGGATAGATTGCATTTGGAGAAAAGTAAACTTGGAAAGGCGAGTTTGGCTCAGTTATCCCCTGGAACCAAAATAAGAATCCATGATATGGTCAAAAGTTGTTCCATAAGTCTTAATGGTGTGAATATTAAGTACTAATCTGAATATCATACCATTAGGGTCTTATGATGTTCTGATTGGGATGGATTGGTTGGACAAGCATCATGTTATCCTAGATTGTCATAACAAGACATTTACATGTCTTGATGGAAATGGAAAATAGAGCACTGTGAAAGGAGTTCCAAGACCCATCTCTATAAGGGAGATTTCATCCTTACAGCTGAAAACATGTTTTAGAAAAGGATTTCAATTGTATACAGCTCATGTGGAAGAGCCAGTTGATGCAAAGGGGAAAAGCCTTGAAGATTTCTCGGTATGACAAGAATTTGAAGATGTATTCCAAGAAATACCCAGATTTCCACCAAGAAGGGAGATAGATTTCTTAATTGATTTAGTGCCAGGAACTGCCCCGGTGTCAAAAACACCTTACAGAATGAGCACACCAGAGCTAAAATAATTACAAATGTAGTTGGAGGAATTGTTTAAGAAAGGGTACATACGTCCAAGTGTTTCACCTTAGGGAGCACTAGTACTTTTTGTCAAAAAGAAGGATGGAACCTTGAGGTTGTGTATTGACTTTCAATAGCTGAACAAGTACACTATAAAGAACAAGTGTCCTCTACCCCGAATTGATTACCTCTTTGACCAGCTAAGAGGATCAAAGATATTTTCAAATATTGACCTGAGGGAGAGATACCATTAGGTAAAAATCAAGGAAGAAGACAATCATAAGACAACTTTTAGGAATAGGAATGGACATTATGAATTTGTAGTGGTGCCTTTTGGAGTCACTAATGCACCAACTATCTTCATGTTCTTAATGAACGACATATTCAGAAATTATTTGGACAAGTTTGTCATAGTATTCCTAGATGACATACTTATATATTCTAAGTCTGAAGAGGAGCATGAACATCACTTAAGATTGGTATTGCAAGTACTGAGAGAACATCAATTGTATGCCAAGTTGAGTAAGTGTTATTTTTATCAAAAGTAGATCCATTACTTGGGACACATTATTTTAGAGCAGGGCATAACAATAGATCTAGAGAAGATCGAAGCCATTAGAGGATGGCCAACACCTAGAAAAGTGTTAGACGTGAGATATTTTATGGGATTATCTGGCTACTGCAGAAGGTTCATAGTAGGGTTCTCTAAGATTGATCATCCCATCACTTCTTTGCAAAAGAAGGGAACTAAATTTGGGTGGACACTCAACTGTGAAAAGAATTTTAATCTATTGAAGGAATTACTTACTAGTGCACCTGTGTTAAAGATTGCTGACACAAATGAAAGTTTTGTGGTATGTACAGATGCTTGTAAGGAAGGACTTGGGGGAGTCCTCAAGAAAAATGGACATGTCATTGAATATGAGTCCAAAAAGCTTAAGGAACATGAGAGGAACTATGCCACGCATGACTTGGAACTTGTTTCCATTGTTCACGCCTTGAGGATGTGGAGGCATTATCGCATGGGGAAGAAATTTGAATTAAGAATAGACCACATTGGCCTGAAGTATATTTTTGAACAACCAACCTTGAATGCCAGGCAAACAAGATGGCTGGATTTTTTAAGTGAATATGACTTCGATATCAAGCATATCAAGGGAAAGGAGAATAAAGTTGTCGATGCACTTAGTAGAAGAGTGCATATCATGCATGCTACTGTTGTTAGTGTGCATCAGTCAAACTTGAAGAGAAGAATTTTAGATGGTCTTGTTACAAATCAACATTACCTACAGGTAAAGGAAAACTTGCAGCAAGGAGATGTACAACAAAAAATATAGGAGTATGAGATAAAGGAAGATGGATTACTCCTGCATAAAAATAGAATCTGTGTTACTAGTTTCAGATAACTGAGGAATGTGGTACTGAAGGAAATGCATGATGTTCCTTATGTTGGACATTCCAAATACCAGAAAACAATTACAACAATAAGAAACCAATTATTTTGGTTGGGAATGAAGAAGGATGTTACTGATTACATCGCTCAATGTATGGAATGTCAGAAGGTGAAGGTTGAGCATAGGCACCCAGCAGGTTTGTTGCAACCATTTCCAATTCCTGAAAAGAAATGGGAAGTGATCACCATGGATTTCCTTGTAGGATTACCCAGAACGAATAAGAAACAGGATTCAATCATGGTGGTGGTTGAAAACTTAACAAAGGATGCTCATTTTGTGCATGTGAAGACAACGCATACAATGGCTAATATTGCATAATTTTTCATGAAGGAAATTGCTAGGTTGCATGGGATACCTAGAACAATCGTATCAGACAAAGATACAAAGTTTACCTCCAATTTATGGAGGGGATTGCTTAAATTATTTGGCACAAATCTAAACTTTAGCACAACATATCATCCCCAGATAGATGGGAAAACAGAGAGAGTCAATCAAATAATTGAAGACATGTTGATAATGTATGTGATGGATAAGCCATCTAAGTATATGTAACACCCTAGTTTTTGAACCCCCCATTTTAAATAATGTATTGTTACAATTTTGAGAGGCCTGAGTGCCCAAACAATTATTAAAGCACCAATATGCCCAAGAAATGTAATGTTTCTATCATCATTAATAATAAACACATCGTTGGCTGCTAGACGGACAAGGAATAGAGTTATAAGGGGGATATGATTCCATAAGAGAGGGATCTTGGCAGGATAAATGTTTATTCCTATGCTAATTACCTTTTTTCCCAATGGTGGGGATCGGTTACATGAGCTTCTTGGGGAGGCCAGGAGGTTCTTGATTTCCCCATGAAATACTTAAAACTGCCCCTGGTCTGATTATGGGCGTTGGTTATTGGCTCGTCCATTCCATAACATTTTTGTTACCCCATTGTTTCCCTCACGCACTCCCATGCACTCACCTAGATCCTCCATCCATCCTCACCTGCGTCTTGGTCTCGAAAAGGGGGACCGAACTGCTGAAGAATTATCCACAGGATAGTTCATTGTAATGGTCGTTGGTGTGATCTAGTCGTGCCTTGAGGCCTGCATGTCTGAGATGTAGTGGTCTGTGTCCAGTGTTTCTCACAGCAGTAAGTCCTAAGAGTTCCAACATTGAGATTCTAGACCAGTTGCACTGGAGACCTGAATAAGGAGAGGGACTACCTGAGGGACTGCATGGCAGAGAAAGGTGGAGGTTCATTCTCTCGGGTGGTGCAAGCTGGGTAGAAGAGAATTGGGTACTTGGATTGTTGTGGTTGTTGGAGAACCTATGAGATATATAGTGATAACTCATTTGGGGAATCCAAGTAACACTCTGGAACCGTCCTTGTGGATTCATAGCCCTGGCTCGGGGGTGACGCTCTGTTGAGATTTGGAGCAGTAGTGTCTATGGTTGGGTGGAACGTCCTTGGTCTGCAGCCAATTGGTGTCATCTTTCATAAAGAAAAGTTCTCTCTGTTGTGATGTTATTATCTGTGTATGAATGTTTTACCGTTGTATATTTAATTATCGTTAATTGAATATTTAGAATTTGCATGATCGTTGGATATTGTTGTGCATGTCATTAATTATGTTGTCTTATGCATCCTTAATAAAAAAATAACGTATCGGTATGAGAATGAAGTCCAAATGTGGGCTTGTAGGTAACATACCTTGGCCTGTGGTTGGTCGAGTATGTTACAGTATACTTCCTCCACAATCGAGAAAGGTGGAGGAACAACAACTAACAAAGAAAAATACAAGAATGACTAGGGTGGTGGGCTCGAGGCGAGTTTGAGTGATGTGCATTTACTGCATGTTGCTTCTTCCTTCATATTTTCATTCATGGCTTAGTACGAGTCATGCCCACTAGCAATCTCACCACACCATTAACATTCAAAACCATTAATACAACCAAATATTCCAAACTTGCCATGTTATAATTTGTAAAAGTGTGTGATATTCCAAAGTGCACCACCCCTTGCCACTATCCATATTTCTCATATGACAACTTGGTAGAAACACAACCAATTTGCAATTCAAACTAATGCGCATAAAAATAGTAGCAAGGGTTGAGGTGGTCACCCAACTTTTCTATGGACAATATACAATATCAGAATTAAAACTGGAGTGTAATTCTTTCATCCAAAAAGGAAGCATAACCATATTTCACGAGAGATAATCAAGACCGCATTCTTCCTTGTTTTAATCACCTTTCCCTCAACATTTTGTCATAATCATTTTAGCCATGATTTGAAGAAAATGAGTTGTAGAAACTATGTCACAACCAATACATAGGCAAACAAAATATAAGTGTCGCGTGTCCATCAAAGTGCCATAAGTTAAACAAAGGGTCCCACCTACTAGTATATTATTAATATAATTAAATAATAAATCTTGGAAATCATTTGCGATCACAGTATCAAACGTTGTTCTTTTAAGCATCAACAAACTGGTGACTCCACAAGGAAATTTGTTTCCAACAGAGTAAGAACTCGGAATTTTTGGTTTCGCATACTGGTGAATCGTAGATCAAATAATTATTTACCAGAATGATTATGCAACAATGGGAGTGAGGTGGTTTAAGGGAAAAAAATGATCCGGGACTTTGGGAATAACTCATGAAAAGTGTTACGTATGAGGGGTTATGGTCATGTATGCATAACATTTGATCGATCACAGTAAAAGTGTTTCTTGTTGTTATTAGAAAATTTTATGGTATGCTCTTTTTCAATCTCAGTTTGGAGGGAAGAAAGGGATAGCATAAAGTATCAATGAAAATCAAATCATCTATCTAACAAAAGTACTGGAAGCAGAAAGAATTTCAGCGATGTCTACAAGGAGGACATCGTGATAGCTATATAACTTAATTGTTACTGATCAATAATACTTATAGAATAGCATCGTTGTGGAAAAATTGATCCAAAGATTATTTCTGATAAACAAAAAGGAAAACGTAAAAAGAAAAACAACATAAATGCAACAACAGAAAATTAAAAAGGAAGAATTGAAACAACAAAAAATGAATCAATCAACAAAGAAAACCAAAACAGTGAAACAGAAAAATATAATACAGTAGTAAATTCCATGCAGCGTTTATATTTCAAGTTGGTTCCACATAATGTTTCAAGTGGGAACCGTTGGTACTATAGGAAAATAATCACTCTTCCAAGTCCTTTATAACATAAGAATTTACGCCCAAGACAAAAGCGATTTTGAAACGACCAAGCCATAATTTTTTAAACTTAGAATGTCTTCCTCTATCAACATGGGTTGAGTCCCAAAGAAATACTTTTTCATTTACTTTAAATTTGACATCTTTTGCGCTTTTGTTGAAATATTTATTCACAGTTTGTTGTCTTCTCTTTATGTTTTCCAAGGAAAACATTCTTTGTTCCTCTAAAGCTAACAATGCATTTATCCTTTGAGGGACATTGGAATAATTTAATTCTTCGATATGTAGCATCAGTCGTAGAGAAGAAAGTTCCAGTTCAATAGGAAAAATAGCTTCTTGACCATAGACAAGATGAAAGGGAGTGCAACATGTGCTTACCTTGGTAGTAGTGTGATCTGCCCAAAGGGTGTAAGTGAGGAGGGTGTGCCATTGACGAGGCTTATCCCTGATGAGCCTCTGTATGATCCTAACCATATTTTTTTTAGTAGACTCGTCTTTCCCATTTCCTTGAGGGTAATAAGATAATGAGGTGAAATGTTTGACCCCCAACTTAGCTAAAAACTAATTCAATTTAGTGGAAATGAAAGAGGGACCGTTATCTATAATAATCTCTAAAGGAATGCCAAATTTGGAGAAAATATTAGTTTCCATGAAATAAATTACTTGTTCATCCTATGAGTGTTAAAGGGGGACAACTTCAATCCACTTAGTGAAATAATTAGTGGTTGTTAAGATAAAAACTTGCCCTGTTCAAGATGGAGGATTTATGCGACCTTTTATCCCCACTTCTAGGGATAACTAGGAGATCATGTCTCGAGGCCCATGGGTCCTAGACATGGAGTACCGAGAAAAGGATTGACTTGAGCATAGCCCTGGAAGGCCCACCCTTTTATTCTTCCATCATCCTTGTCTTGTCAGCAGCAGTAGCATCCATCACCATCGTCTTGGTCCTTTATCAGAAAGGGTGTTTTCTCCATGAGGTAATTGGTCCAGGTATCATGGTATGTGCCACTTTTGATCATTAAAACCTTTAAATATATGCATCTAATTCCTTTTATTTCTAACAACTGCTTGGATATTACATTTTCCCACTTGACCATGTTTGGGGGGATTGACAGGGTGTCCTAGCAAGCCTTTGTCCCTAGGTTTTAGTTTTCCACTTGAGGGGACTTCTGAAAGGCCATCGTCCTCTCCCATCATAAAACCAATATTTCATCTTGTTTCACGCTCACTTGTCCCACTCCCCTTGTCCGGGCATTGGGTTGAACTTTCTTTAGGATTGCACCTTGTCTCATGGGAATAAGGGGCTAAAGGCCCAAGAGGTAAAAGAAATCTAGTAAGAGATAAAAGCCTAAAAATAAAACCTCGAGATGCTTCTCCCAGGGATCCCCGAGAAAGAAATAAAAGGCTTCTCAGTAAGAAACTAGAGAGACACGGAAGAAAATAATAAAACAAGACATAGTCAGAGGATAGGGGGTCTCATCATGATAAATCCTATTAGGTCCATGGGTACCTAGCAGTATGACATTGCCACCAGCTGGTTACCACGCCAGGGCAATGACTCTTGGTTGCATGGCCAAGGGAAAGGGGGTCTCATCACGAGCCAACCTTTCATTTATGTGAAAGTACTTGTGGGTAACACTACCACCACTGGTCACCACACTAGGGCAGTGTCCCATGATTATCTCTTGAACAAAAAGAAAAATAAAAGCAATAAAAGAATAAAGGAAAGAATGGGCTTGGAAAGAGTGCATCTATGACAGGTACAACTCACTTTTTACAAAGGCACCCACAAATAACACATTTCATCCTCGGCCCTCACTGCACCCACATGCTTGGACTTCCCTTAACCACATCACCCACTCACATGGTTTTGATGAGGTTTTCTTCTGGGAACTCACCTTTTCCGATGGACACTATCCCAATAGAACGTTTTGTCTTTTCCTCCAGATTTGTATAGCAGGCTTGTGTAATGTCTTTGAGCTATTGACAGATGTATTCGGGATTTTATACTTATGTTAAATAATATTAATGATGAGATATGATTGACATTGCTATGATCCTTTTGACTGATGAGCCCATGGAGGGAGTAGCTTTTGATGTGCAGGACCATGCCCGATGGACAGGTACCATTTGGACCGGTACACATGGGGAGATGATCAGTTCGAACATACATGGGGCTGAAGAGCCCACCAGATGGATGTTGAGACCCTATCAGGGGGTAGAGATAAGGCAGAGGATGATCAAATACTTTTCACCAGAGAAGAAGAGAACATTCCACCAAAGGCACCTCGACACTGCTTGTCCTAGGGGGATAGACCCACTTTTAGAGGGATGTTGGCTCTAGATGGCCCAGGACATCACCAGGAGGATCATGATGTCATCATGAGCATGTTGGTAGATGGACATGGTAGTTGGCATGTGTGGCAGCTTGGAGGAGCCCAATGAGGGCTAACGTCTTGTTTCAGGAGGCTACATTTTCCCTGATAGGGGCTAATGTCACCCTAGGAAGGGGTGGCGTCTTACCTTTTTGCTTGATTAGGGTTTTAGTCTAGAATTTAATGTAAAAACAGTATAATTTTGATATTATGGACTTGTCGGCCTTTTTGTGACCTAAAAAGTAAATTAGGTCATTAATACAGTATATATTGAGGATTTTGATCCTCATTTTATCATCATGACTCACTCACCACTTGGTGAGGTCTTAAATTTGCACCCTATCTTGGGTTATTGGCTGATTTAGTGAGGTGCACTTGTTGAAGGAAGACTTTTTGGCATTCTATGGTGTTTCTCTTGAAGGAAGGTGTTACAACTAGGGTTTGCATGGTTGTTTCTTGATGAATTGTAAATGTTTTTCTGTAAAACTTCTTAAATGAATGGTTGTAGTCTTATTTTCTTGCATATGTTTATAATTTGTTGAATCAAAACCATAGATGACAAGCACACAAGTAGGTCCTTGTCTCACATCCCCTGATAGAGAAACTTTCATCCATTGAAGAAGAAAAAGATATCCTAGCTGTAGCTACACTCCTTTTTTGTCCTCTCCTATGCTAGCCATACCATTTAGAATTCAAGAGGAAGAAGATGTCCTAGGCCTAGGTTATCTACACTTAGGGCAATTTTTCTTTTAGGGTTTGATGAAAGAGCATTGTTGTAGTAACACTCTCCCTCATTAAGCCTTCCTGTCTTGATTTTGTGCTTCATTTGAGCTAGTTGTTTTGCCAAATTGACCTAAGGAAGGAGGAGAGAGCACAAGGCCTTGTTGTAGCAACACCGGAGTGAGCCTCTCTCCCCTATGGTTTTGATTTTGAGGCCTTGCCTTAGCAACACCTCAAAAATTCTCCCTCTTGTCCTTACTCTTTGCCTCCTTCAACTCTTGTGTCCTTCATTACTAACTCCATTAAACCCTAAGGCACTGATCCTAAGACCCCCAAGTGTTGAAGTAGAACTTGATCTAAATACTCTCAAACACTTTGAATTTCAAACCCTAACTACACTAACCATAGCCTAGACTAACCTACTAACCCTAGTTTTTGACGTCATCATTGGTTATTTCATCTTTAATGCAGCAACGTTTTGTCTTGAGAGCAATTGAATGATGGTTTAGGTGTTAATTACATAAGGTGTTGATTGGTTACATTGAATGCTACATTGTGCCAATATTTATTGGTGAAGTGTTATAACTTTTCATTGATATTGATAAACATTGACTTCGTCAACCTTTATTGCTAATTGATTATATGTAGTTATCAAATAGTCTTATGAAGTACTAACCCATTGAAATAACTTGCATATATCAGTTTGATGTTGCTTTGTTCCAGGCAGGTACACTTCTTTGGGGGTTTTACTTCATTATTGGCCTTTGGCCTGACTATCTGTTTGGGTGGTGACTTGTGAAGGGGAAAGACCTTATCTTTATCTTCTTAGCCTTTTTCCTCTTGAAAACCCCAGGTCATCGGGGACGTCTCCCCTGGGCCTAACCTCCCTAAAGAGAAAGAACCATCCCATTGCGGTGACATTGGGTGGGATTGGTTCCTGTTACGCTAATTTGGCCTTCTATCTTATAGCCTTTTATCCTAGCTACAAACTGTACAATAACATTTTGGCGCCGTTGTCGAGGAACAATGAGTCAATTCTCCTCAAAATGACAGACCTTTTCGGTAAGCCTTGCCTCTAGATGCTTTATCTTACAAGCTTACCTGGCGACTCCACTAGGGTGTTTTCCCTTATCTTTTGATAAATTCAAGAAAATTATTTGTCAACTCCACTGATGATGAAGCCAACAATGAATTCACAATGGGCTCCCGACAACTACAAGCCTTTAGATATCAGAAAAATACTAGGATACCCATGAGCAATGCCCCCGATATCTGAAAGATGGATCCCTAAATTCACTAGCAGCGGTGGGGAGAGAGTTGACTTTCATATAGGTGAATTTTATTCTTATTTTAGACTCCATCCTATCGATAATGATGTCGAAGATGTAGTGATGAAACTTTTTTCCACCACTCTTTGAGGGGATGCTAAAGAGTGGTATGATGACCTTCCCGATGCTAGCATCATCTCTATGAACCAGTTGGAAGAAACCTTTCTCAGGAAATGGGGTATTCAGTCAGAAGACATCTCATTACTACTAAAAACTTTTGAGCATATAAAACAAACTGAGAATGAAACCCTTTGGAACTTCTAGAGTAGGTTTGAGCATGCTCTATGTCGAATTCCTGGAAGCCATCACCCTGGACAGGAGTACATTGTCCATTTTAATACCCATGCGCTTTTGGTACATCTGGGTTTTCCCCTCAATAAAAGGAGCCCAAGCATGCTCAATGAAGCTTTTGGCATGGCTACAAGAATTGAATGAAACATATCCTTGTCCGGGATAGAATACCTCTTTACTTCAAAAAGTTTGTTTACCCATGAGAACTTTATTAATGATATCTAGGATGAAGGGGAACAAACCATCATTCAACATAGGGTTTCTGAAGATATGACTGAGGAATTGGAGCCTAAACGAAGTGATGAAGTATCAACCTGTGCTCCTCCTTTTGATGAGATCATCCAAAAACCTATTTCTCCTGCACAACAAAAGGACGATGAGGTTAGTCGTTTCTTTCCTTTTCAAGATATTGATGATACCTTGTTCCATGATTCAGAGAGTGAAGGAGAAATGGAATCCCCAAATGAGGAGCATCTTCCTTACTGTACAATCAAAGATGAAGGGGAAACTCATGAGGATAAGAAAATAATACATATTGAAGATGCTTAAGTCCTTGATGCTCCTGCATAAGAAGAAACAGTGAGTTAGCCTCCTCCCCAAAATTTTGATGATTTTCTACTTTATGATTCAAGGAAAGAGGAGGAGATAGATGAGCATATGAGTGTTTTCAATCCTCCATGTTATGATACTGATACTGACATAGTTGATATTGATGAGTTCATCCATGTTGGAAGATGTAAATGGGACATAAACAGTTTTGGTATGGACCCCATTTATGATATTGAGATCCATTCCCAATTGTTTTCTTTATAGTTATCACGACAGATTATCTTTGATTTTGACAAGTGGCAACAGGGAGATGATATATTCACTGATGCTCGCCAAAATCCCAAGGTTGACCTAGCACCATGTTTTCCTGATGATTTTGTGTCTTACCTTGAGTGTTTTGATGAGTATTCCTCCGAGCACTTGGATTTACCCTATGAATATGACTGTCAACCACCACTATGCTCAGATTTTGATAGGAGTAAAAACATCGTTTGCCTAAAGAAGGATTCTCATGACCTTTTTCTCCAGCTACCTGTTATTACTTCGCCTTGTTGTTTCATTAAAGGTATGGTTGGGAAGTATATCCTTTACATTGAGTTTCCTCTAAGGAAAACCCTAGAATGGAAGGGTTGGTTGAAAACTATGAAGTCAAGTCTATCTTCTTAGTGTTTCAACTTTCCCTTGAGAATTTTCCAGTCCTTTGCTAGATCTTTGTTGATCCCTTCCGGAGCTCCAAAGTGCAAAGAAGTACTAGGTAGATAGTTTACCAACCCTCAAAGTCAATTTTTTGAACCTTGGACTTTTCATGACCCCTTCCGGAGGCGGATTGAGTGATTTCCTCAGATATGGACTTGGCAAGATTTTATCCCTCCCACCCGCCTCCATGAGTTAGACTTTATGATTTTCGATGATATGAATTCCATGCAACGTTTATATTTCAAGTTAGTTCCACATAATGTTTCAAGTGGGAACCATTGGTACTATAGGAAAATAATCACTCTTCCAAGTCCTTTAGAAGATAAGAATTTGCGCCCAGGACAAAAGCGATTTTGAAAGGACCAAGCCATAATTTTTTAAACTTAGAATGTCTTCCTCTATCAACATGGGTTGAGTCCCAAAGAAATACTTTTTCATTTACTTTAAATTTGACAACTTTTGCGATTTTGTTGAAATATTTCTTCATGGTTTGTTATCTTCTCTTTATGTTTTCCAAGGAAAACATTTTTTGTTCCTCTAAAGCTAACAATGAATTTATCCTTTGAGGGACATTGGAAGAATTAATTCTTCGATATGTAGCATCAGTCGTAGAGAAGAAATTTCCAGTTCAATAGGAAAAATATCTTCTTGACCATAGACAAACTGAAAGGGAGTGCAACATGTGCTTACCTTGGTAGTAGTGTGATCTGCCCAAAGGGTGTAAGTGAGGAGGGTGTGCCATTGACGAGGCTTATCCTCGATGAGCCTTTGTATGATCCTAACCATATTTTTTTTAGTAGACTCGTATTTCCCATTTCCTTGAGGGTAATAAGTTAATGAGGTGAAATGTTTGACCCCCAACTTAGCTAAAAACTAATTCAATTTAGTGGAAATGAAAGAGGGACCGTTATCTGTAATAATCTCTAAAGGAATGCCAAATCTAGAGAAAATATTAGTTTCCATGAAATAAATTACTTGTTCATCCTATGAGTGTTAAAGGGGGACAACTTCAGTCCACTTAGTGAAATAATCAGTGGTTGTTAAGATAAAAACTTGCCCTGTTGAAGACAGAGGATTTATGGGACCTTTTATCCCCGCTTTTAGGGATAACTAGGAGATCATGTCTCAAGGCCCACAGGTCCTAGACATGGAGTACCGAGAGCAGGATTGCCTTGAGCATAGCCCTGGAAGGCCCACCCTTTTCTTCTTCCATCATCCTTGTCTTGTCAGCAGCAGTAGCATCCATCACTATCGGCTTGGTCTTGTATCAGAAAGGGTTTTTTCTCCATGAGGTAATTGGTCCAGGTATCATGGTATGTGTCACTTTTTATCATTAAAACCTTTAAATATATGCATCTGATTCCTTTTATTTCTAACAACTGCTTGGATCTTACATTTTCCCACTTGACCATGTTTGGGGGGATTGACAAGGTGTCCTAGCAAGCCTTTGTCCATAGGTTTTGGTTTTTCACTTCATGGGACTTATGAAAGGCCATCGTCCACTCCCATCATAAAACCAATATTTCATCTTGTTTCTCACTCACTTGTCCCACTCCCCTTGTCCGGCCATTGGGTTGACCTTTATTTAGGATTTCACCTTGTCTTGTGGGAAGAAGGGGCTAAAGGCCCAGGAGGTAAAAGAAATTTGGTAAGAGATAAAATCCTAAAAATAAAACCTTGATATGCTTTGCCCAGGGATCCCCGAGAAAGCAATAAAAGGATTCTCAGCAAGAAACTAGAGGGACCCAGAAAAAAATAATAAAACAAGACAGAGTCAGAGGATAGGGGGTCTCATCACGAGCCAACCTATTAGTTCCATGGGTACCTAGCAGTATGACATTGCCACCAGTTGATTACCACGCCAAGAAAGTGAATCTTTGTTGCATGGCCAAGGGAAAGGGGGTCTCATCATGAGCCAGTCTTTCATTTCTGTGAAAGTACTTGTGGGTAACACTACCACCACTGGTCACCACGCTAGGGCAGTGTCCCCTAATTATCTCTTGAACAAAAAGAAAAATAAAAAGAAAATAAATAAAAGAATAAAGGCAAGAATGTGCTTGGAAAGACTGCGTCTATGACAGGTACAGCTCGCCTTCTACAAAGGCACCCACAGATAGCACATTGCATCCTTGGCCCTCACTATACCCACACGCTTGGACTTCCCTTAACCACATCACCCACTCACATGTTTTTGATGAGGTTTTCTTCTAGGAACTCACCTTTTCTGATGGACACTAGCCCAATAGAATGTTTTTTTTTTCCTCCAGATTTGTATAGCAGACTTGTGTAATGTCTTTGAGCTATTGACAGATGTATTATTTATTTTATACATATGTTTAATAATATTAATGATGAGGTTTGATTGACATTTCTATGATCCCTGTGATTGATGAGCCCATGGAGGGCATAGCTTTTGATGTGCAGGACCATGCCTGACGAACAGGTACCATTTGGACCGGTACACATGGGGAGATGATCAGTTTATACCTCCATGGGATTGAAGAGCCCACCAGATGGATGTTGAGACCCCATTAGGGGGTAGAGATAGGGCATAGGATGATCAGAGACTTTGCACCATAGAATAAGAGAACGTTCCACCAGAGGCACCCCAACACTGCTTGGCCTAGGGGAATTGACCCACTTTCAGAGGGATGTTCGCTCTAGATGGCCTAGGACGTCACCAAGAGGCTTATGACATCATCATAAGAATGTTGGTAGATGGACATGGCAATTAGCAAGTGTGGCAGCTTGGAGGAGCCCAACGAGGGCTAACATCTTGCTTCAGGAGGCTACATTTTCCCTGATAGGGGCTAACATCACCCTAGGAAGGGGTGACGTCTTACCTTTTTGCTTGATTAGGGTTTTAGTCTAGAATTTAATGTAAAAATAGTAGAATTTTGATATTATGGCCTTGTCATCCTTTTTATTACCTAAAAAGTAAATTAGGTCATTGATACAGTATATATTGGGAATTTTGATCCTCATTTTATCATCATGACTCACTCACCACTTGGTGAGATCTGAAAGTTGTGCCCTATCTTGGGTTATTAGCTTATTTAGTGAGTTAGACTTGTTGAAGGAAGACTTTTTGGCATTCTATGGTGTTTCTCTTGAAGGAAGGTGTTACAACTAGGGTTTGCATGGTTATTTATTAATGAATTGTAATTGTTTTTCTACAAAACTTCTTAAATGAATGGTTGTAGTCTTATTTTCTTGCATATGTTTATAATTTGTTGAATCAAAACCCTAGGTGAAAATAACACAAGTAGGTCCTTATCTCATGTCCCCTGGTAGAGAAACCTTCAGCCATTGAAGAAGAAAAAGGCATCTTAGCCATAGCTACACTCCTTTTTCTTCCTCTCCTATTCTAGTCATACCATTTAGAATTCAAGAGGAAGAAGACGTCCTAGGCCTAGGTTATCTACACTTAGGGTCATTTTTCTTTTAGGGTTTGATGAAAGAGCCTTGTTGTAGCAACACTCTCCCTCATTAAGCCTTCTTGTCTTGATTTTGTGCTTCATTTGAGCTAGTTGTTTTGCCAAATTGACCTAAGGAAGGAGGAGAGAACACGAGGCCTTACTGTAGCAACACTAGAGTGAGCCTTTGTCCCCTAGGGTTTTGATTTTGAGGCCTTGCCTTAAAAACGCCTCAAAAATTCTCCCTCTTGTCCTTAGTATTTTCCTCCTTCAACTCTTGCATCCTTCATTATTGACTCCATTAAACCCTAAGGCATTGATCCTAAGACCCCCAAGCATTGAAGTAGAACTTGATCTAAATACTCTCAAACACTTTGAATTTCAAACCGTAACTACACTAACCCTATCCTAGACTAACTTAATAACCCTAGTTGTTGATGTCACCATTGGTTATTTCATCTTTAATGCAGCAACATTTTGTCTTGAGAGTAATTGAATGATGGTTTAGGCATTAATTGAATAAGGTGTTGATTGGTTACGTTGAATGCTACATTGTTCCAATATTTATTAGTGAAGTGTTATAACTTTTCATTGATATTGATAAACATTGACTTCGTCAACATTTATTGCTAATTTCTTATATGTATTTATTAGATAGTCTTATGAAGTACTAACCCATTGAAATAGTTTGCACATATCAGTTTGTTGTTTCTTTGTTCCAAGCAGGTACACTTCTTTGGGGGTTTTACTTCATTATTAGCCTTTGACCGAACTATCTATTTGGGTGGTGACTTGTGAAGGGGAAAAACCTTATCTTTATCTTCTTGGTCTTTTGCCTCTTCAAAACCCCAGGTCACAGAGGATGTCTCCCCTGGGCCTAACCTCCCTAAAGAGAAAGAACCATCCCATTGTGGTGACATTGGGTGGGATTGGTTCCTGTTACGTCAATTTGGCCTTATATCTTATAGCATTTTATCCTAGCTAAAAACTGTGCGATAACATTTTGGCATCATTGCAGGGGAACACTGAGACAATTCTCCTCCAAATGACAGACCTTTTCAGTAAGCCTTGCCTCTAGATGCCTTATCTTACAAGCTTACCTGGCGACTCCACTAGGGTGTTTTCCCTTATCTTTTGATAAATTCGAGAAAATTATCTGGCGACTCCACTGATGATGAAGCCAACAATGAATTCACAGTGGGATCCCAGGAACTACAAGCCTTTAGATATGAGAAAAATCTGAGGATACCCACGAGCAATGCCCCCAATATCCAAAAGATGGCTCCCTAAATTCACGTAGTGATGAAACGTTTTCCCACCACTCTTCGTAGGAATGCTAAAGAGTGGAATGATGACCTTCTCAATGCTAGCATCACCTTTATGAACTAGTTGGAAGAAACCTTTCTCGGAAAATGGGGTATTCAGTCAGAAGACATTTCAGTACTACTAAAATAATTTGAGCATATAAAACAAACTGAGAATGAAACCCTTTGGAACTTCCAGAGTAGGTTTGAGCGCGCTCTATGTCGGATTCCTGGAAGTCATCGCCCTGGATAGGAGTACATTGTCCATCTCTATACCCATGCACTTTTGGTACATCTAGGTTTTCACCTCAGTAAAAGGAGCCCAAGAATGCTCAATGAAGCTTTTGGCATGGCTACAAGAATTGAACGAAACATCTCGTTGTCCGGGATATAAGACCTCTTTACTTCAGAAAGTTTGTTTACCCATGAGAACTTTATTTATGATATCCAGGATGAAGGGGAACAAACCATCATTCAACATAGGGTTTCTGAAGATATGACTGAGGAATTGGAGCCTAAACGAAGTTATGAAGTATCAACCTGTGCTCCTCCTTCTTATGAGGTCGTCCAAAAACCTATTTCTCATGCACAAAGAAAGGAAGATGAGGTTAGTCATTTATTTTATTTTCAGGATTTTGATGATACCTTGTTCCATGATTTAGAGAGTGAAGGAGAAATGGAATCCCCAAATGAGGATCATCTTTCTTACTATACAATCAAAGATGAAGGGGCAACTCATGAGGATAAGACAATAATACATATTGAAGATGCCCAAGTCCTCGACGCTCCTGCACAAGAAGAAAAAGTAAGTTATCCTCCTCCCCAAAATTTTGATGATTTTTTAATTTATGATTCGGGAAAAGAGGAGGAGATAGATGAGCATATGAGTGTTTTCAATCCTCCATGTTATGATACTGGTACTGAAATAGTTGATATTGATGAGTTCATACATGTTGGAAGATGTAAATGGGACGTAATCAGTTTTGGTATGGACCCCATTTATGAGATTGAGATTCATTCCCAACTGTTTCCTTTACAATTATCACGACATAGTATCTTTGATTTTGACAAGTGGAAACATGGATATGATATATTCACCAATGCTCCCCAAACTCCCAAGGTTGACCTAGTACCATGTTTTCCTAATGATTTTTGGCATTACCTTGAGTGTTTTGATGAGCATTCCTCTGAGCACTTGGATTTAGCCTGTGAAGATGACTATCAACCACCACTATGCTCGTATTTTGATAGGAGTAAAACATTGTTTTCCTAAAGAAGGATTCTCATGACCTTTTTCTCCAGCTACCTGTTATTACTTCACCTTGTTGTTTCATTAAAGGTATGGTTGGGAAGTATATATTTTACATTGAGTTTCCTCTGAGGAAAACCCTAGAATGCAAGGGTTGGTTGAAAAATACGAAGTCAAGTTTATCTTCTCACTGTTTCAACTTTCCCTTGAGAGTTTTCCAGACCTCTACTAGATCTTTGTCGATATCTTCTAGAGCTCCAGAGTGCGAAGACGTCCTAGGTAGACAGTTTACCAATCCTCAGAGTCAATGTTCTGAACCTTGGACTTTTCATGACCCCTTCTGGAGGTGGATTTAGTGCTTTCCTCAGATATGGACTTGGCAAGATTTTATCCCTCCCACCCACCTCCATGAGTTAGACTTTATGATTTCCGATGATATGATATATGTTCTAACTCATGTCATTTTTGTGCTTGATTTATCACTATTTTTCTTTATGATGAAGCACAAAGGCAGGTATTGTGGGACATTCTTGGATTGGCTACAGTGGTCATTTGACTACATTGAACATCTAGCCAACACGTAAGTAAAGGTAGGTACTTTTCTTTACATTCGCATATTAATTGTTTTCTTTCAGTATATATATATATAAATGTTGGGGTGGCATTACCACCCCATTTTTTTTATTGATACTTCTTTTGAGATCAAGTAGATCTACAGGTTATGCCAGAGATGTTGAGGTTCTCATGCGCTCTATGGTGAGAACATGTCCCAAGGTTGGAGCCAGATGTTATCCCCACTTTTAGGGATAACTAGGAGATCATGTCTCAAGGCCCACAGGTCCTAGACATGGAGTACAGAGAGCAGGATTGACCTGAGCATAGGCCTGGAGGGCCCACCCATTTCTTCTTCCATCATCCTTTTATTTTCAGAAATAGTAGCATCCATCACCATCGGCTTGGTCCTGTATCAGAAAGGGTTCTTTCTCCATGAGGTAATTGGTCCAGGTATCATGGTATCTGTCACTTTTGATCATTAAAACCTTTAAATATATTCATATGATTCCTTTTATTTCTAACAACATCTTGGATCTTACATTTTCCCACTTGACCATGTTTGGGGGGATTGAGAGGGTGTCTTAGCAAGCCTTTGTACCTGGGTTTTAGTTTTCCACTTGAGGGGACTTCTGAAAGGCCATCGTCCTCTCCCATCATAAAACCAATATTTCATATTGTTTCCTTCTCACTTGTCCCACTCCCCGTGTCTGGGCATTGGGTTGACCTTTCTTCAGGATTGCACCTTGTCTTGTGGGAAGAAGGGGCTAAAGGCCCAGGAGGTAAAATAAAGTTGGTAAGAGATAAAAGCCTAAAAATAAAACCTCGATATGCTTTGCCAAAGGATCCTCGAGAAAGAAATAAAAGGCTTCTCTACAAGAAACTAGAGAGACCCGGAAGACAATAATAAAACAAGACATAGTCAGAGAATAGGGGGTCTCATCATGAGCCAGCCTATTAGGTCCATGGGTACCTAGCAGTATGACATTGCCACCAGCTGGTTACCATGCCAGGGAAGTGAATCTTGGCTACATGGCCAAGGGAAAGGGGGTCTCATCACGAGCCAACCTTTCATTTATGTGAAATTACTTGTGGGTAACGCTGCCACCACTAGTCACCACACCAGGGCAATGTCCCCTGATTATCTCTTGAACAAAAAGAAAAAGAAAAACAATAAAAGAATAAAGGCAAGAATGGGCTTGGAAAGAGTAAATCTATGACAGGTACAACTCGCCTTCTACAAAGGCACCCACAGATAACACATTGCATCCTTGGCCCTCACTACACCCACATGCTTGGACTTCCCTTAACCACATCACCCACTCTAATGACTTTTATGAGTTTTATTCTGGGAACTCACCTTTTTCGATGGACACTAGCCCAATAGAATGTTTTTTCTTTTCCTCCAGATTTGTATAGCAGGTTTGTGTAATGTCTTTGATCTATAGATATATGTATTGGGGATTGTATACATATGTTTAATAATATTAATGATGAGATGTGATTGACATTGCTATGATCCTTGTGACTGATGGAGGGCGTATCTTTTGATGTGAAGGACCACGCCCGATGGACAAGTACCATTTGGACTGGTACACATGGGGAGATGATCAGTTGGGACCTCCATGGGACTAAAGAGCCCACCATATGGATGTTGAGACCCCATTAGGGGTCAGAGACAGGGAAGAGGATGATTAGAGACTTTTCACCAAAGCAGAAGAGAATGTTCCACCAGAGGCACCCTGACATTGCTTGGCCTAGGGGGATTGACCCACTTTCAGATGGACGTTGGCTCTAGATGGCCCAGGACGTCACCAGGAAGCTTATGACATCATCATGATCATGTTGGAAGATGGACAGGATAGTTGGCATCTGTGAGAGCTTGGAGGAGCCTAATGAGGGCTAACGTCTTGCTTCAGGAGGCTACATTTTCCCTGATAGGGGCTAACATCACCCTAGGAAGGGGTGACATCTTACCTTTTTTCTTGATTAGGGTTTTAGTCTAGAATTTAATGTAAAAACAATATAATTTTGATATTATGGCCTTTTCGTCCTTTTTATGACCTAAAAAGTAAATTAGGTCATTAGTACAGTATATATTGAGGATTTTGATCCGCATTTTATCATCATGACTCACTCACCACATGGGGAGGTCTGAAATTTGCACCCTATCTTGGGTTATTGGCTGATTTAGTGAGGTGCACTTGTTGAAGGAAGACTTTTTGGCATTCTATGGTATTTCTCTTGAAGGAAGGTGTTACAACTAGGGCTTGCATGGTTATTTCTTGATGAATTGTAAGTGTTTTTTTGCAAAAATTCTTAAATGAATGGTTGTAGTCTTATTTTCTTGCATATGTTTATAATTTTCTGAATCAAAACACTAGGTGACAAGCACACAAGTAGGTTCTTGTCTCATGTCCCCTTATAGAGAAACTTCCAGCCATTGAAGAAGAAAAAGAGAGCCTAGCCATAGCTACACTCCTTTTTATCCCTCTCCTATGCTAGCCATACCATTTATAATTCAAGAGGAAGAAGACGTGTCAGGCCTAGGTTATCTACACTTAGGTTCGTTTTTCTTTTAGGGTTTGATGAAAGAGCCTTGTTGTAGCAACACTCTCCCTCATTAAGCCTTCTTGTCTTGATTTTGTGCTTCATTTGAGCTAGTCATTTTTCCAAATTGACCTAAGGAAGGAGGAGAGATCATGAGGCCTTGCTATAGCAACACCGAAGTGAGCCTCTCTCCCCTAGGTTTTTGATTTTGAGGCCTTGCCTTAGCAACACCTCAAAACTTCTCCCTCTTGTCCTTAGTCTTTGCCTCCTTTAACTCTTGTGTCCTTCATTATTAACTCCATTAAACCCTAAGGAAATGATCCTAAGACCCCCAAGCGTTGAAGTAGAACTTGATCTAAATACTCTCAAACACTTTGAATTTCAAACCCTAACTACACTAACCCTAGCCTAGACTAACCTACTAACCCTAGTTGTTGATGTCATCATTGGTTATTTCATCTTTAATGCAACAACATTTTCTCTTGAGAGCAATTGAATGATGGCTTAGGCATTAATTGAATAAGGTGTTGATTGGTTACATTGAATGCTACATTGTTCCAATATTTATTGGTGAAGTGTTATAACTTTTCATTGATATTGATAAACATTGACTTCGTCAACATTTATTGTTAATTGCTTATATGTATTTATCATATAGTCTTATGAAGTACTAAACCATTGAAATAGCTTGCACATATCAGTTTGTTGTTTCTTTTTTCCAGGCAGGTACACTTCTTTGGGGGTTTTACTTAATTATTGGCCTTTGTCGAACTATTTGTTTGGGTGGTGACTTGTGAAGGGGAAAAACCTTATCTTTATCTTCTTAGCCTTTTGCCTCTTCAAAACCCCAGGTCACCAGGGACATCTCCCCTAGGCCTAACCTCCCTAAAGAGAAAGAACCATCCCATTGTGGTGACATTGGGTGGGATTGGGTCATGTTACACCAGTTTGGCCTTCTATCTTATAGCCTTTTATCCTAGCTACAAACTGTGCGATAACAGGACCAATAAAATCTAGACCCCATTTGGAAAAAGGAAAATCAGGGAGGAAAGGTTGCAAAGGAATAGTAGAAAGATGTTCTTTTCCAATGAATTTTTGGCACTTGTCACAAGATCTAGAGAAGTTATAAGAATATCAAAAAATTGAAGGTCAATAATAACCTTTTCTGATTATTTTAAAAGTAATAGTTTTAGCAGAAAAGTGTCCACCAACGTGAATAATAGAATCTGAAGATCCATGAGTTTCCTGTAACAATTTTTGTGCTTCCTAATTATTCACACATCGAATTAATATACCATCAGCAGACCTACTAAACAAAAAGTCTCATAAAATAATATATTTGGATGATTCATGACAGAGCCTTCTCCTTTGATGAGTATCTAAGTCATCTGGACATTTATGATATTGCAAGTAATGCACCAGATTTTTATACCAGGGATGTTCAGCTATAGAAATGGTTTGACTCCCAATATAAAACAATGTTGAAAGAGGATTATCCTTATCATCAATTTCTTCACTTTCTTTAGCATGTTGACCTAAGTGAAGGGCTAAGTCTCGTCCCTTAATCGTTTTCGAAGTCATGATGGTTAAATCATGCTCCTGGATTTTGGCAAGACAATGTGCAAGCTCCCATGAAAGATATGTTTGTGAAAGAAAATACTTGACAGTAAACAAATGGATTTTTACCTATGTGTGCTTGCCTAGGATAAAGTGGTGAAATTTTTCCACAGTTTTAACAAGAGAAAAAACATGTTTTTCGATATAAGAATACTTGAATTCGTCATCTGATAAAATTTGGATCATGTCAGCTACATCATTTTTGTTATTTTGGTCATCACATTGTAAGAGAATAGCAGAAACTACTTCCTCAGTGGCATTAGTGTATATGATAAAATCTTTCTCAAAGTCTGGTTTCACCAAAACTGGTGCGGAACTGATTGCCTTCTTAATCCTTGCGAAATATTTTTTTACGTCTTCAGTCCAAGAAAATGAGTGATCTTGATTTAGCATATTATGAATCATTTTGATCATTAAAGCAAAGTCAGGAACAAATATACGGACAAAGTTGGTAATTCTCATAAAGGCTTGAACCTCCTTCTTGGAAGTGGGGGCAGGAAGGTTCAAAATAATAGAAATTATTTCAGGATCTATGCTTATTCCTGAATCAAAGACAATATGTCCAAGGATCTTTCCCTTGGTAATGCCAAAAATATATTTAGAAGGATTTAAAGAAATGCCAAACTTTCTGCATCACATGAGAAATTTTCTAAGATGACCAAAATGATCTAATCAGTTCTTTGAATAAACAAACAAGTTGTTAAGAACCAAAAATCAATATAGCATATAAAAACCTCAGGAAAAGTACTTAACACCTTGAAAAAGAGATAATATCAGATAATAAGCCTCTTCGAGGGGGAAACCTCCTTTTACCCCACTTAAATGTTCAAGTACAAGATGATTCAAAATGAAAATGTCTCCTTGGTATATATAGGAGACTAGGAGGTATAATT
>SNQJ01S0007555.1:48451-78257 GCA_010110895.2 Picea sitchensis
AAGGATGCAGAAAGGAGAATCTATTCAGGAATATTTCTCCAGAATATCTAAATTCAAATAACAACTAGAAGCAATTGGAGATACTATAGATGAAGACGAACTTGTGATGACAGCCCTAAATGGCCTCACAAGACCGCATTCATCCAAACGATTTGTGCCAGAACAGAGAAAATATTGTTTGATGGTCTATGGGAAGAGTGCATCCAAGAAGAAACAAGAGTAGTGAATCGTGAAGCGTTACTAGCAAGAGATGATGATGGAGCCCTAGATACTCACACCAAAGGAGGAGGGAAGAAACCCTACTTCCAAAAGGAGACTCATAAAGAGCCTCAATAGTCAAAAAAATTCAATCATAAAGAATCTCATCCGAGGAGATTTCAGAAGAAGGGACCATGAAAGGAAAGAGACTACTCATCTATACAATGATATCATTTTGACAAGATGGGACATATTTCAAAGTTTTTTCCAGCCAGACGAGAAGAATACAATAGAAAACATAAGAGGCACCATGTCCATGTAGTTGAATATGAAGAGCCACCTGCAAAGATGATAAGAGAGTAGATCAAAGACCATGTCTTAATCTTGGCCCTCTTAGGATCTGTAACACCTAGAGAGGACACTTGGCTCATTGATAGTGGTTCATCCAAGCACATGATGGGACAAAGAAACATTCTCTCTTGTATCTCAGAAAAGAATTTTTCTCAGAAAGTGACACTTGGAGATGATTACCAATATGCCATCAAGGGAGTGGGAAAATCAAACCACAAATTGAATTCAGGGAATTCATTGAAGATGAAGGATGTACTATATGTACCAGGTTTGACCAAGAACCTACTCTCCATTTTAGCTTTAGAAAAGAAAGGCTATAGAGTTTCCTTTATAGATGGAGAAGTTCTCATGTGGGATAAAGGAGAAACCTTAAATGAAGCAATCATCATTGGAAGTGAAGAAAATGGCCTATATAAACTAAAGGGTCACTCAGAGGCTGCCATGACCCATGCCATTGAAAACTCATGTGAACTTTGGCATAGAATATTATCTCACATCAACTATAAAGTGCTACCATACATATGCAAAGAGGTCACAGTCTTACCAGAACACAAAGGTGACCATGAAGGCGTATGCAATGGATGTCCACAAGGGAAGAACATCAAGAACCCATTTTCGAAGAAAGACAACAAAGTAGAAGGAGTCCTAGAGCTCATTCATTCAGATGTATGTGGCCCAATGCCATCATCCTCCATTAGTGGGTATGTATATTATGTATCATTTATTGATGATTATTCTTGTAATACTTGGATATATTTTTTGAAATCTAAAGATGAAGTGTTCAGTAAGTTCAAGGAATTCAAACCCTTGATAGAGAATCTTTCTGAAAGAAATATTAAGATAATCAGGTCAGATAATGGAGGAGAATATACATCAAAAGAGTTTTTAAACTTCTGCAAAGATGTTGGGATCAAGAGGGAACTCACCACTCCCTATAATCCCCAACAAAATGGTGTAGTTGAACAAAAGAACAGAACGATAATGGAATTTGTGAAGACTATGATCCATGATCAAGATCTTCCTATGTGCTTATGGGCAGAAGTAGAAATGGCAGATGTATATGTGCAGAACCGATTATCCCATAGTGCACTTGGGCTCAAGACCCCGGAAGAGATGTTCACCGGAAAGAAGCCAGAGGTAAGCTATCTCAAAATATTTGGCTGCCCAGTATTTATTCATATACCAAAAGAGAAGAGAAACAAGATGGAACCTTCAGGAAAGAAGAGAATATTTGTGGGATATTGTGAGGTCTCCAAGGCCTTCAGAATCTACATACCAGGGCACCATCACATTGAGATCAGTAGGGATGTGACTTTTGATGAAGATCCACCGCTTAAGAAATCAAGAAGATGTCAGCTTGAAGAAGTATATGAAGAGGAACTCGTAATCCCCCAGACTGTTGAACCAGTGAGGGAGGTTCCCAGAGATGTTGACCAATGAGGGAAGTCGTAACTTCCCATGATGAGGAATTAATAGAAGACCATGACATGATATAAGTTCAAGAACCTCCTCAGATGACGATCCTCCATAAAAGGAAGCCATATTGGGATAGAGAGCTTATTCAAGATGGAGAGAAGTATGGTGTTCCTGAAGGAACTACAAGATAGGTGAAAATACCAAAGCCATTCTCCAGTTATACGACTTTGATGTGTGATCTTCTAGAGGAGGAGCCGAATTTCTTGGAAGAATCCATTCAGAGGAAAGAATGGGCAGATGCCATGACAGAGGAATACCAATCCATAATAAATAATGATGTATGGGAAATAGTTCCCAGACTGAAGAGTAAAGATGTGGTATCCTCCAGATGGATCTTAAAAATAAAACATGTTGTTGATGGAAGTATTGAGAAGTATAAAGAAAGATTTTTCGCTCGTGGATTTTCTCAAAAGGAAGGCATTGACTATGAAGAGACATTCTCTCTTGTGGCCAGATACACTTCGATCAGAACCATCATAGCTCTTGCAGCTAAGATGAAGTCGAAGCTGCACCAGATGGATTTGAAGACCACTTTCCTAAATAGTGTCATCGAAGAGGAAGTGTATATAGAGCAACCTCAAGGATTTAAGGTTGAAGATAGGAAGTCTCATGTCTGTAGATTGAAGAAATCCTTATAAGGATTGAAGCAAGCCCCTAGAGCTTGGTATGACCGTATAGATAGTTTATTGACGAGATTAGGCTTTACCAAGAGTAAAGAAGACTCCAAACTCTACTTCAAGGTCATGAACAATGAGTCAGTAATATTATTGCTATATGTGGATGACTTATTCTTAACTAGAGAAGAAAATATCATCACTGAATGTAAGAAGAGACTTTCCTCAGAATTTGAAATGAAAGACCTTGGCCTAATGCATTATTTCTTAGGTCTTGAGGTATGGCAGAGTCCTAAGAGGATATTCCTTAACCAAGGGAAGTATACAGTCGAAATCCTGAAGAGATTCGACATGTTGGAGTGAAAGTCCATGAATACACCCATGGAAGTGAATCTGAAGTTGTTGGTCGACACTTCGTCAAAGTTGATTGATGCCACATTGTATAGACAAATTATTGGATCGTTGATGTACCTAATGAACACCAGACCAGAAATTTGTTTTTCCGTGAACACCTTGAGTTAGTTTCTGGTAGAACCCAGACATGTTCACCTAGTGGCTGCAAAACATGTGATGAGGTACCTTAAGGGTACAATAGATTGTGGTCTCAGCTATGATGGAGATCATGATTTCACATTGAGTGGATATACTAATGCAGATTGGGCGGGAAGTGTTTCTAACATGAAAATCACTTCAGGATGTTGTTTTAGTTTGGGATCATCCATGATCTTCTGGCAGAGTAGGAAGCAATCTAGCATTTATCTCAGCACAGTGGAAGCAGAATACATTGCTGCATGTTCTGCCAGTTGCGAAGATATATGGCTTCGAAAGTTGTTGACCAGTATATTTGACCTAGATATGGAAGCAACCATGATCCTATGTGACAACCAGAGCTGCATAAAGATGACATAGAATCATGTATTCCACGACAGGTCAAAGCACATAGAGATCTGATATCATTACATCTGTGACATGGTGTAGAGAGGAGTCTTACATCTCTAGTACATTAGCACGGATGAAAAGGTTGTTGATGTGTTGACCAAGCCTCTATCTCATATAAAGTTTGAGCACTTTCGAGATAAGCTTGGTATAGTCCAAAAGGACCTTCCTTGAAAGGGGGAGTAGCTATTGTGATGAGACATCTCTTGCTTCCAACCGGATGGTTGTGATGTAAAGCAAGATGATGTGATGTGACTAGCACTGAGCTTTCGGCTGGATAGTTGTGACATAAGGCTAGTGTAGTATCTTGCTTCCAACCTAATGGTTTTGACGTAACGAAGGACGAGTACCTTTCTTATGACCTGATGATTGTGACATAAAGCAAGATGATATGATGTGACTAGTACTGTACTTTCGGCTGGATAGTTGTGATGTAAAGCCAGTCTAGTATCCTGCTTCCGATCTGATGGTTGTGACTTAAAGCAGGATGAGTACCTTGCTTCCAACCTGATGGTTGTGACGTAAAGAAAGATGATGAGATGAGACTAGCACTGAGCTTTCGGCTAGATAGTTGTGACGTAAAGCCAGTCTAGTATCCTTCTTCTGACCTGATGGTTGTGATGTAAAGAAGGACGAGCATCTTGCTTCCAGCTTGACAGCTGTGACGTAAAGCAAGATGATGAGATGAGACTAGAACTGTGCTTTTGGCTGGGTAGTTGTGACATAAATCCAGTCTAGTATTATTATGATGAGCCAACTGCGTGTTGTTATGATGATGATGATGTATTAGTTTTACACTAATACATATTGATGTAGATGATGATTTCATTCCTTTGAGAATGGTGATGTTGTCGATGAAGAAAACTTATGATGATTTATAGATACACCAGTCAGTGTTTCAAGATGATATTGATGATGTTGTCCTCTCACCCACTTGATGTTGTTGATGATAAAGGCCTCTCTCTCTCACATGATGTTGTTGAAGAATACCCTTTTTGTTAAGGGGGAGTGTTAAAATAATGTAACTGCAAAGTGTATTCTTATTATTATTTGATATATTATTCATTGGATCAATCCCCATTGTGGATTGATCATGTCGGTTATTATAAAGGACCAAATCTCCTTTTGTGGATTGGTCAAAAGATAATTTTAATAGGCAGAATAAGAATTCGTCCCCAGAAGATATTAAATAGGCCCCGAAATATAATAAAGGTGGTTATAACCACCCAATTGGAGAAGTCGGCCTTACCAATGAAGAGACACTTCACACATTCTAGTCTTGTATAAATAAGGAGGCTAGCGCCTCACTTAGACACACAACTCACTTGCTCATTTGAGAGACAAGTTTCGAAACTGCAGTTAGAGAAGAAGGAGAGAGAGTGGTGCATCTTTGGGAGAGGATATTATGTTTTAGTTTGAGTTATCTCTTGGCATTGTATTGACTATCTATAATAAGGAATTTTTGTTGGGTTTTCTTCCCCTAGAGGGTTTCCCAGGATAAATGTTGTGTCTCTTGTGATTTTGTATTTCTCAGTGATTTTGTATTTCTCAGTGATCTTGTATTATTCTATTGTTATATATTGAAATGCAAAGAACTATAATAATCACTTAAACATTAATAATTTATAGGTGGAATATTCACCAAAACCAGAGGTAAGGCAGAGATGACCCATTTCAATAGGGAGGCCAAACCCACAATACAGAACCATAGGAAAGGTAGGCCCAACCACAAAAATTT
The DNA here is from genome assembly GCA_010110895.2 of Picea sitchensis. NCBI lineage: Eukaryota > Viridiplantae > Streptophyta > Pinopsida > Pinales > Pinaceae > Picea > Picea sitchensis. The sequence continues at coordinate 53,765 of SNQJ01S0007555.1, forward strand.
TCTCAACAAACCTTTGCAAACAGTTACACACATCAAAGACACCGTGACCATTTTTTAATGCCAACATTATTAGAACAACCACCACAAGAAACCAAGGATGCAACAATAAATATAGTCCAAAAAAAATCATTGTGACAGATTGATAATTACATAGACCACGAGAAACTAGAGACAACATTTTGATTTAAGGGAAGAGTGAATTTCATGGATGGAGAAGAAAGAAAACCCCATACCTCTAAAAGATTGCACAAGGATAAAAAAACAAGGTTGTATACTTCATCCACCACCGGGCAAGGCGGAGCAGCAACAACTAACAAATAAAAATGCAAGAAGGGTGGAAGGATCGAGGTGAGTTTGAGTGATGTGCATTTAATGTACGTTGCTTCTTCCTTCATATTTTCATTCATGGCTTAGTACAATCCAAGCCCACTAGCCATCTCACCACACCATTAACATTCAAAACCATTAATACAACCAAATATTCCAAACTTGCCATGTTGTAATTTGTAAAAGTGCGCGATATTCCAAAGTGTGCCACCCCTTACCACTATCCATATTTCTCATGTGACAACTTGCTAGGAACACAACCAATTTTCAATTCAAACCAATGCGCATAACAATAGTAGCAAGGGTCGAGGTGGTCACCCAAGTTTGCTATGGAAAATATACAATATCAGAATTAAAACTGGAGTGTAATTCTTTCATCCAAAAAGGCAGCAACATCATATTTCGCAAGAAATAATCAAGACCACATTATTCCTTGTTTTAATAACCTTTCCCTCAACATATTATCATAATCATTTTAACCATGATTTGAAGCAAATGAGTTGTAGAAAATGTGTCTCAACCAATACATAGGCAAACAAAATATAAGTGTCGCTTATCCATCAAAGTGTCATAAGTTAAACAAAGGGTCTTGCCTACTAGTATATTATTAATATAGTTAAATAATAAAGCTTGACAATCATTTGTGAGCATAGTATCCAATGTTGCGCTTTTAAGCGTCAACATTGTTTGGTTTAATTTTTGAAAAAAGATATATGGATTGATTTAAGATGAACTCGGTTCTTAAAAACCTTGTTCAAGGAGAATTAAATGGAATTGAAGACATATTATTGAAGTTTAAGTCACAAATCAGTTGTTCCAACTTCTATTGAACCAAAGAACCATCCGATATTTGGGAGGATGGTCTCCCTACTGACTCCATCATCGAAGCTCTATATTTTGAAACAAAATGCTTTGGTGATTCCACCAAAAATATTTCATAATTTCAAGAAGATTTATATGAAGATTCACCCAAGGATTTTCTTTCATGTTGTGAAGAAATTTTTCCTTCCCCACCAAGCCCAAAAAAAATTATTCAAGATACAATAAAGGGAGAATATTACCCAAAGAAAGAAATGGTTGCACAAAAGTCCACTCAAATTGCAAGGAGAAGTTCATCCCTAGCGAGATATTTCCATGGACAAGTTTCCCACATTCTTCGGAAATAATTCAGAGGATGCAGAGAAATATTTGATTAAGTTTGACGGTGCTTGTGATATGTATAATGTGGCTAAATATGATGTTACATGTCGGTTATTTTTATTAAATCTAAAGGAAAATGCTAGTGAATGGTTTTATTCATTATTTCCCGGAACCATCACTAGTTGGGATGTATTAGAAAATTTATTTGTCGAGGAATATTTCACAAGGAAAGATCCATATTCTCTTTTCTTGAATTTGGTTGAAATCCATATGAATGAGGAATAGACAGTCAAATATTTCACTTTCATATTTATGAAAGTTCTTCATGAAATTCCTCTCGAAATTTTTCTAAATGATGTCATCATTTTTAGTTGTTATGAAAATGTATTTCCCATGAATCTAATATTTTTATTGAATCAAGAGGGAAAGTGTAGTTGGAAAGAGTTAATGTAGCGAGCTCAATTCATTGAAAGAATATTCATGAAACTAATGCTAATATATTAAACTTCCCAATAATTCTCCAAGACAATGAAGGAAAGGATTTTGAAGAAAAAAATGATAAAAGATGTGAATTTTTTTTTTCCAGATATTGTTCTTGAAACAGAAAATGAGAACCCTAAAGTTTTAATTCAAGAAGAATACCATCCTCTATATTCTCCATTGGAGGGAAATTTCAACCTCGTGTGTGCTCAAATTGAGAGTAATTTGTTGGAGTTACTTCACACACACCTAGGATTTATTTTTCCTAAGGTTTTTCCTTGTTTATTAGTCATTATTACTCATTTATCTAGTCTCCTACTTTTTAGGAGAGAATACTCCACCTGGAGAATATTCACTTCAGTTGACACTTCAGTTTGACTAGTTGAGTTGAGTTTAGATGTTGCATTGGTTTTTTCACCATGCAACATTGGGATCATTACCATGATAATGCACACTTTCCTTGGGATCATCACCATGATAATGCACACTTTCCTTGGGATCATCACCAAACTGGTGCATTACCCTTGATTCCTTGATATACTCCTCACTACACTCTGTTTAGTCAGTTAACTGAAGACCGTTTGACTAGTTAACTCACCTAGGTGGCAGTTCACTCCCATAACTACCTCAGAGTTCACTCTCGTAACTACTGGTGTGCATCCATATCACTCTATACCACCACTATGGCACATTGGTTCTCCTCCAGTGCCCATTCATTGAGTTATACAGAGTATATCATGTGTAAATTATTCATGATTCATTACGATTAATGAGAATTCTTCCATTCTTTCTCTCCTTCTTCTTTTTTCTCAATTTCTCTCTGCAAATGTGTGTAGTATTTTATAGATAGATATATTATGTGTAGGTTCAACACATTCACATGGTATCAGAGCCAACAGAGTGCTAAGAAAAAGCTACACCAATATTTTTTGCAAGTACAAAAGATTGAAGACAACAGAAAGATGGATTTCCAAAAAGAATTCATTCTTACACCTTACAACTAATTTGCATGGAAGGAGAAAATAGGCATACATTTCTGAACTAGAGGATTGTACAGGTTAATATTGAATAAAAATATAGAACCGATATCAGCCATAGAAAAATCCAAGTACTTAAGTCGAATGGATGAACCACTCAAAACAATTTGCAGTCTTATTTCTTCCGATCTCCTTTTTCACATATCTTTCTGTAAGACTCCCAATGAAGCTTGGACCACCCTGGAATGGATATTTGGAAAACAGGATGAGATGGGGGGACACATGTTGGATTTGGAATTGCTCACATTGCATCCAAAAAGCTTCGACAATATCCAAGATTTCTTTACAAAATTCAAGGATTTACTGTCGCAACTCAAATCTTGCAGGGTTGATAAATCCGAGGAGGAGAAACAAATGGTTCTCACCATTCTCTCAAAGCTTGTTCCTGAATTCTCTATATTCGTATCCACATTCCATTCTATCAGATTCGCCTCTGGAGCCACCTGGAAGATTCCTTCTCTTGAGGACTTTATTGAATCCCTGACACAAGAGAAAACCAAGCTCATGAACATGGGAAAAATCAAAGGCCCAAAGGCGCATGCACTCACTATGCAATATGGCATCCAAAAATATCATAAATATAAATATAAATACAAAATGAAAGCCCGTGTATATCTGAAGAAGGAAGGATACACAAAACCATTCAACAATGCCTCCAGATCCAAAGGGGAAAAGTGAAGAAAAGGGAAGAAATGCATGTGTTGTCACAAAGGATTCCATCCAGAATCTGCATGCATACAAAAAAAAAATATCCAATGACTCAAATACTTCAGAAAAAAAACCTTGGAGATAACATCCCCGAGGGTACCAAGAAGAAGAAGCTAGAAGATCAGAATCCCAAGAAAGGAAATTATATCCATGCCTTGAAAATCCTCTCTCGATGCGTGGATCGTAGATTCAGGAGCATCACATCACATGGTTTCCTCAAAATAAGTCTATTCTTCATTGGATGCATGAAAATTTCCTCCTATTCTGATGGGGGACAACTCTTCTGTTGAAGTCACCGACAAAGGAAGGATTGAACTCACCAACGGAATCTTCGAGAATGTGTTGCACGTTCCCAAACTTTTCATCAACATTCTCTCTGTATCAGATGACGAATTTAGGCACTGGAAAGAAATGCATATTCACACCAAATTTCATGGACATATATGACATGTAAACCAAGTCTAGGGTTGCAACCAATGAGGTAAATCATCAGTCTAGATTGTATACATTTTTTGAATTCATTGAACCTGATTCTGCTTTACTACTTACTCATGCTGATGAAAGTAGTAGGATATGGCACAAAAGGTTTGGACATTTGAATTTCATATACATGCAACAACTTAGCAAGAAAATGTTGATTGATGGTATACCATACATCCATTTCTCCAAGGGAGTATGTGAGGGATGTGTTCTCGGAAAACACCCTCAAGAGAAATTCGACAAAGGAAAGTCTCAGAGAGATTTTGCACCTTTAGATCTGATCCATAGTGACCTCATGGGTCCCTTTATGCATCCATCAATCAGAAAAGAGAGGTATGTTCTCATTTTTGTTGATGATTTCTCATGTTTTACCTAGATTTACTTTCTCAGGAAAAAAACTGAGGTATTTTAACACCTCAAAGATTTCAAAGCCCTGGTTGAGACATAGTCCAAAAAGAAGATCAAAGTCCTCTGAAATGATAATGGGGGAGAATATGTAAATAATTAGATCCATAATCTTTTCCATGAGGCAGGGATTCAGTTGCCACACACAGATCCCTATACTCTGCAGAAAAATGGAGTTGTTGAGCAGAAAAACAGATCTCTAAAGGAGATGGCATCTTGCATGTTGCATGCAAAGTCACTACCACAAATACTATGGGCTGAAGAACTTAATTGTGAAACATACATCCAAAACATATCTCCCCATAGATATTTCAAGGATAAGATCCCCTACGAGGCTTGGAGCAGCCTCAAACCGGAAGTGACCCACTTTTGTATTTTCGGTTCACGTGCATGGGCCCGAATTCCTTATGAAAAGAGGAAGGCACTTGATCCACAGAGCACTGAGTGTATTTTTGTTGGATACCCAGACGGTGTGAAGGGATATAGGCTTATTGATCTTTCCTCGAACTGACTCATCATTGAGAGTAGTTTCCAATTCAAGGAAAATGTCTCACATGTCCCTCAACAGCCGCATGCAGACACTTTCATTCTTCCACCTATCTGAGGTGATGAGAATACACATGTTGAATCTTCTTCAAATGAGAGTTATGATTCACAGGACTCAAATGATTCAGATGTAGAGTCATAGCATCTAGATGCAGTTGTAGATCTAGAGCAGAGGTCTAAGTGAGCACACACTACCCTTCAGGATGCAAGGGATATCATTGGTGATCCAGCTGATACTAGGAGGACTCGACCTGATTTTGAGGAGCCTCTTGTTTCACTCACTACCACTAAACCATTTCCCTCCAGGCATATTTTCTTGGTTCAGTCTTCATATCCATAGTCTTATGGTGAGTCTGCTGGAAATACCTTTTGGAAATCCGCCATGAAGGAGGAGTACAACTCCCTCCTCGAGAACCAGACTTGGGATCTAGTTCCCTTTCCTTCTAGGAGGAAACTTGTCAGATGAAAATGGGTCTACAAGAACAAGATCACAGTGGATGGATAGATTAGTAGATACAAAGCTAGGCTTGTTGCCAAAGGATTTCAACAAGTGCATGGTATTGACTATGATGAGACCTTCTCTCCAATAGCGAAGATGGATTCCATACAATTGTCACTTTCCATTACGGAAGCCAAGGGATGGGAAATCCATCAGATGGATGTGAAGATTGCATTTATTCACGGTGATATCTCTAAGGATATCTATATGGATCAGCCCCAGGGATTCATGCAGGACTCATCTTTGGTTTTTAGATTAAAGAAGTCCCTTTATGGCCTCAAGAAGGCTTTGAGAGCATGGTATGCCAAGATGGACTCCTACCTGTTGTCATAGAACTTTGTAAGTTGTAAATCATACATGAATGTCTACATGCTCAGGATGACTGATTCACTTCTACTTTTAGTTATGTATGTTGATGATTTGTTGATCATTGGTTTCTCAACCTCAGCAATTGTTGCAGTCAAGAGGATTCTACATGACATGTTTTTTATGATGGACATGGATCCACTACACTTCTTCCTTGGACATGAGATCAGTCATGATGCATCAGGCATAAAACTATCTCAGGCCAAGTATGCATGAGATCTCCTTGAGAGATTTCACATGAAAGACTACAATTTTGCTCCAAATCCTTTCCTATCAGGAGTCAAAGTTGAGGATGGTGGGCTGACTCAACCAGTTGACAACACACTATACAAACAGCTAGTGGGGAGCTTGTTGTATCTCACACACTAATCTAGATTATTTTCGGCATGAAATGAGAGCAGAGATATAATAAAGAAATGCACAAAGATATCATGGATATCCAATAATATAACATAAATGTATCAGAGATGCAACCATAAACACAGATATGCAGTAATACATGATTTCTATTAATGAAGGAAATCTACACGATTTCTATAAACGATTTCTATTATTGAAAGAATCCCTAGAATGGTGGCAGCTGATCTCTGAGAAGAGATGTGATGACTACTCACATTCGCAAGAAGGTTATTACAATGAGGCTCTGAAGGCATTTTTACAATAAATAGGAATGTCAAAAACCCTAGACATCAAAAAACCTAACCCTAGGAGATGAAGTGCCAAAAGTCATGTGGGCCCCGTTTGGGTAAGTCGGTACATCAACTTCCCGGGGTCATAACTTTTGCATGTGATCTTCGTTGTAGGCGCACGATAGCAAGTTGGAAAGGTATCATCAAGGATATTCATTTAGGGGGCTCAATCATGAATTCAACTATCATTAAGAAGCTCTATCTGAAAAACCTTCATTAAGGCCCTCAAAATGGCCCTGGAAGTTAAAACTGCTAAAAATAGTAAATTGCCAAAATTGCTAGAAAATTGTTTTGAGCGAGTTGGAAAAGGTGGGTGGCCACTGATATATACCTAGATCAATCCTCCCTCATTAAGAAGCAATGGTCTCCATTATGTTGAGTTCCTGGGGGAGAGGGGGAAGCGTTTGTTGAATCTGAATCTTGGTGAGTTACTTGCCTTGTTGGAGACGTCTCGTTGCTTGGTTTGTGGAAGGTTGTCACGAACCTGTTGTTGGCGGGGTTGAATATGTTCAACCAGTCAAGATACATGAGATGTTTGTGTGCAGACTGAATATTTGTGCTTTACTGTAGTCTTTTGGACCCACTTATGTTGGATAGAAGGTGCTTGGGCCGAGGTTTTAGTGGTTGCAGTATCCTTCTGTTCACCTTTTGAATAGATTGTGAAGAAGCTGAACTTTCTAGTATGAGATACTACCTTGCGACACTTTTTAGGTGGGATAGTAGTTGGAACTACCTCTGGTATTCTGTAGAGATGACCCCCCAAAGTAACAATGACACTATGGGGTCGAGACTCATAAACAACATGGCACTTCCACATATATGGTTGGCCCAAGAGAAAATCACATACATCTAGTGGGGAAACATCACATAATACTTCATTATTGAAGGGATGGATGTCATATGAAAATCAACACTTCTAGATGACATGTAGATCGCGTCCTTGGCGAAGCCACCCGATGTTGTATGGTTGTGAGTGTGGTGTTGTCGGAAATCCCAACTTTTTGACGACCTCTATTGAAATGAGGTTCTTTTGGATCCCGCTATCAATAATAAAATGCAACGGGGTCCCCTTCACCCACATATGTGAATGAAAAAGGTGTTCCCCCTCTTCAGGATCTGTTGGTTCTTATGGTTGAATTGTTGTGATCGCGACAATAGCAGTGGGGTCTACGTCGATGATTTTTCTTTTACCAGTATTTTCAAAATAAGACTTTGAATAAGGGTTCGGCTCCTTGTCTTTGATCTCGACCACCAATGACTGCTTTGAGTGACATTCCTTGGTGTTGTGTCAGGGGATTTTGTGGAAATCACACCATTTTTCGGTGTCCTTCTTTGTCTTCCCGTGACCCTTCTTTTCCTGTGGCTTGGACTGGTTTTCGGGAGACTGTTTATTAGGGCCATATTTATCATACTTTGGTTGTTGCATATTTGTAGATCCAAGCTCTCGTTTATTCTGGTGCTTAAATTTCTGCTCAATTTTAATAGCATATCGATAGGAAGCACTGAGTGATGACATGTCTAGAAAATCCATTTCAATTTGGATGTATTTGTGTAGAGCCCCACGGTATTTTAGAACCAAATGTCATTCGAAGTCTTTAATACCCAGCTTGGTGCACAAGGTATGGAAGGTATTGGTGAACTCCATAATTGCTTGGCCCCTCTCTTATCGTAGTGTGTTCCATCTCATGTACTGGTCATCATAGTTGCCAACATAGTAATATTGTTCCTTTACCACATCCACAAAAAAATATCAAGTGGGATCGACCCCATATATTCCAGACTCCTTTGTGGAACTTTGATCCCATTAATTTTCCCACCAATTTTTTACATAAGGGAGAGATTTAAAGAGTGCGAAGGTGATCTTTTCCCTGTTGAAAAAATTATGAACAGAGAAATAACCTTCTAATAGATTTAACCATTTGTCTAGGGAATTTGCATCTATCTGACCTTCAAATATGGGAATATAAAAATTAGCATGTACCTTGAAAGGAGAGGTGATTCCAAAGTGGTTGTTTGATGAAGATGTTCTTGTTGCTACTGGTAGGTGTTGAAGGATGTGGGAAAAATTATCCATCATTTCGTCCCTCTGCCGCATGATAGCTTTCTCAAGCAACAGATTGATAGGATCGTCTGCTCTGTTGTTTTTATTTTCTTCTGCCATGGAGGGTTTCTTGGGCATTCGAGAGAAATTGTCTTCAAGAGAGACAAGATCGAGACCCAAATTTCTATACTCAGGCCTTGTCGGGGACATGCACTAAAAAATACGATTAAGAGAAACATGCTCTGATACCACTGATCTGAATTATTTTCGGAACGAAATGAGAGCGGAGATATAATAAATAAATGCACAGAGATATCATGGATATCCAATAATATAACATAAAAGTATCATATGTGCAACCATAAAAATGGAGATACATTAATACATGATTTCTATTAATGAAGGAAATGTACAGAGACTGTAAAAATACAGAGTGAAAGACTCGCTAGAATGGTGGTAGCTTATCTCTGAGAAGAGATGTGATGGCTACTCGCATTTGCAAGAAGATGATTAAAATGAGGCTTTAAATGCCTTTTTATAATAAACAGGAATGTCAAAAACCCTAGACATCCAAAAACCTAACCCTAGGAGATGAAGAGGCCAAAATTCATGTGGGCTCTGTTTGGGTAAGTCAATACATCAACTTCCCGAGGTCATAACTTTTGCATATGATCTTCATTTTAGGTGCACAATATCACGTTGGAAAGGTATCTTCGAGGAGATTCATTTTGGGGGCTCAATCATTCCTTTCACTATAATATATAAGCTCGATCCCAAAAAACTTTCATTAATGCCCTCAAAATGGCCCCGGAAGTTAAAACTGCTAAAAATAGTAAATTCCCAAAATTGCTAGAAAATTGTTTGGAGCAAGTTGGAAAAGGTGGGTCACCACCAATATCCACTTGGATCACACACTCCAGAAAAAAACTCTCCTATGCAGTTGGCACAGTTTCCAGGTTCATGCAGGAGCCACATGAGCTACATTGGAAGGCTACAAACTGTATCCTTCGATACGTACATGGCACCATCACCTTTGGGATTCATTATGCAATAGAATCTACATTAGATATCATCGGCTTTACTGATTCATACTGGACTGGAGATAATACTAATCACAAGTCCACATCTGGTTACTCACTTAGTCTTGGTTCCAAGCATATATGTTGGTCGAGCAAGAAGTAGGTTTCTATTTCTCTTTCTTCAGTCGAGGCGTAGTATAGAGGGGTAGTTAACATAAACAATCAGGCTATGTGGCTACAACATTTTCTCACTGAGTTGGTCATTCAATTTCATCGGTCAATCGTCATCTGGTGTGACAACCAGAGCACTCTGAAGTGCTGCAGAGATCCAGTTCATAGGCAGCAGACGAAGCACATCGAGATCCACATGCACTACATCCAATACTTGGGACACGATGGGATAATCAACCTACAGTTTTATCCTTCATCAGATAATATGATAGACATCTTCACCAAGACCTTCACTGAGCAGAAGTTCCATTCTCTGGGAAGTCATCTTGGAGTGAAGGACACAGTTTCCTAGATCGAAAGTAGTTTCATTCTCTCCGAAGTCATCTTGGAGTGAAGGACACAGCTCTTAGCAATTGTAGTTATTCTTTACATACATTGTACCTTGAGGGGGGGGTGGTTCCCATGAGGTTTTCCTTCCCTCCTCACTTTATTTTCAATGTATATTTTGTATTTCGGTACCTAACATGGCCTCATTGTCGGGACCCATTCTTTATTTTCACCATAGTGATGTTAAGGGGGGGTGTTGGAGTTACCTCACAAACACCTAGGATTTCTTTTTCCTAATTTTTTTCCTTGTTTATTAGTCATTATTAGTCATTTATCTAGTCTCCTACTTTTTAGGAGAGAATATTCCACCTGGAGAATATTCTCTTCAGTTGACACTTCAATTTGACTAGTTGAGTTGAGTCTAGATGTTGCATTGGTTTTATCACCATGAAACATTGGTATCATCACCATGATAATGCACACTTGCCTTGGGATCATCACCAGACTAGTGCATTACCCTTGATTCCTTGATCTACTACTCACTACACTATATTTAGTCAATTAACTAAAGACTAGTTGACTAGTTAACTCAGCTAGGTGGCAGTTCACTCCCGTAACTGTTGGTGTGTGTCCAAATCACTCTAGACCACCACTATGGTGCATTGGTTATCCTCTAGTGTGCATTCATTGAGTTATACAGAGTATATCATGTGTAAATTATTCATTATTCATTACGGTGAATGAGAATTCTTCCATTCTTTCTCTCCTTCTTCTTCTTTCTCAATTTCTCTCTGCAAATGTGTGTATTATTTTCTAGCTAGATCTATTATGTGTAGGTTAAACACATTTACATATCACAATCAGTTTAAAGATGAATTTAAAGAACCTCCATTATATTTATACAAGGATTTCATTCAATATAATCATGATGAAAATGTTGCAGCAAATTCTCAAATGGTACAACTAGTTTATACACAGCCACAAGCTGAATTTCTACATTGGATTAACAGAAGTAATGGTAAAATTCATCACTTCACATTAAAATTTTATGAATTTGATTGCTCGTATGGAGCATATTTTAACGAAGAAGAGACCTTCCACACATCAAAAGAATAAAGGAATTTGCAACAAGAGGTTCCATAGGTAGCATGTTTTATTTATGAAGACAATGAAAGTTTTGGTGAAAAACAAAATACGATCTTACAATTCTCCACAAATTTTCAAAAACAATTTATCTTTACAACCTTAGCATGGAAACACAATCATTGTATGAAGGAAGAATGATTTTAGTGTTGGCATGATTTACAGGAAAGAGTGTGCTTGTCATTGATGGCAAGAACAACAGCAACGATGGAAAACAAGGAAAGCATAAGTTCAGGAGAAGAAGTGTAAGCTCAAGAGGAGGAGAGAACAGTATGCAGAGATCAAGCTCATAAGAGATAGTGCTTTGTGCTTTCTAGAAGTACATCCGAGGTCCAAGAGAAGGAATCGCAGGAGGAGAAAAGGTCGAGACCTTTGAACACTTAGAAAACCTTCTAAGTCAGAGAGATCATAAAGCTCAGGAGGAGGAGCGACAATGGTTGTCGGATTAGTGTCCAGACAAAAGGAGCGCGCAGAAAGATCGAGCCGTCAATATGAGAACATGATCGATGAACAACATTTAGGATGGGTCTAAAGATGCGAGGAGGGTATACTCAGGAAAGTTTGATATTTTAAATTCCCAGAATGAAAATTTTCGTCAGTCGTCAAATCAATTTCAAGTGGAAGGATAGGATAATCTAGCAACGTTGCATTGCAAAAAGATCGAGTCATTAATCCAAGATCCTGATCGAACAAACAACATTCACTTTGGATATAAATATGAGAGGAGGTTACACTCTAGAAAGTTGGAGATTTGAAAAACTCTAAGCTCGAAAATCTGAAATGAATAAGGACCATCAAATATAGAGATCAGACAATGACCATTAGATCAGGGAGATCTATGTTAGCAGATTACATCGGCAAGGAAATGTAGCAAACCACATTAGCAAAGGGCATATGGGAGACAATGTCAGCAAGTACACATGGAATAATTGGATGATGACAAGTTTCAAGAGGAAATTGGCATGTGCCATGTCAACAAGTGACGTAAGCAAGCTACATCACTCCGGGAGATTTACTTTAGAAATTTCATCACCAACAAATGTCAAAATTACGTTCTTCTCATTCGTCCAATCTGAAGATCACTTCGGGTGTATTCTCTATCGTTTATCATGCATCGGGATATGTGTCAATGGATCATGAACTCTGGGTGAAACTTCTTTGGGAAAACACAAAGGAGAAAGGTTTGATATTGTCGAAGGCCGAAGTCCCGAAGCAGAGGATAGTCGTTGGATTAAAGAGGATACACGTCAATAGATTGTCAACTCCGGGAAAAAGCAAAGGAAGGATGAAATAAAGTTGAGAGTTGAGATTTTCAAACCCCGAATACCCGAAGGGATTGTGACCATCGATCCAAAAGGGACACAGGTCGTTGGATCGTGGACTCATGGTGAAATACTCTAGGAGAAAATGAGAGTTTGGGAATTGAAAGTCCCGAAGGATGGACTCGCGGAGGAGATCCTGATCATAGATTAAGGAGGACAAGTGTCAGCAGATCTTCCATTTTGAAATATATCCAGTCAGCATCAACAGGGTTTGATATTTGACACTCACGGAGCCCGGATCACGAAGTAAACCTCAGTCATTGATAAAGGAAGGAGAGATCTATTCCACAGAATTGAGAGGACATATCTGAACCATCTGTTCAGGATCACCATCAAGATCATGAGAATGACGATCATGCTCCATCTCGGGTCCAGAACATGGTCGGGCCTTGATTTTTCATGAGCGGGTCGCAATTGAAACCACGGTTTTGGAAAAAGGATGTGTGGAGGCTCATAGTGAATTGCGGGGTGAAAACAAGGTTTCTCTCAAAATTCCTATGGACGCACCCACAATCACATGGTCACATGAAGCTCATATCCCAAGGTCATATCGTGAAATGGAGCCAGTGCTCACTAGACAAAAATAGAGAAGCCCCTTTTTGGATAGGCATTTGGTCACCGTCGATGATCATGTGAGGGAAGGGGCTTAGACGCCAAAGAAGCCATAATTGACTAGCTGTAACTGACAGAGAAGATGAAGAGTTTCAACTTTCAAAGAAAATAAGGAATCTCAGCATAATTCCCACTGATGATGAAAACACTAAGCATAGCCTCCAGAGAATTTGAAGAGCTTCAGGGTGATCACTAGAGGAATTGAAGAGTCTCGAGGTAACTACCAGTGGGATGAAGACTCGTCAAAGACACAATCGACAGATGGAAAAGTGTTGAATATTGTAACTGCCAGAGAAGCCTAAGAATCTCAGGATAATGACCCACTGATGAAGAACAGTATTTGAATGATCACTAGAGAGAACAAAGAGTTAGGTGCATGATCGAGCACAAACTTGGCATGATAAATATACGCAGAACAGAGAAGAGAGGGTAGATGTTGTTGAGAGTGATTTGATGCGGGTAGAATCATGATGTGTGAAGTAGCTGAGATGCACAAAAGAGGCATAACGCATAAAATGGAGTTGGCGCACAAGGCATAATAGGCAGAAGAATAGAAAGTACAAGGGAGGTGTGTAGGAAGAGACTGATGTAGGCAGAGTGGAGCAGTGTAGTAGAACAATGATGAGACTGGTAATCCATTGATAAAATACTGTATCACTATGATAAATTTATGGGAAAAAAAAAATTGTATTTTAGGGTGCTAGGGAGGTGCTAGGGAGGATTGTTGTCCTCATAGTTTCAAGTGGGTGCTTGAACACAGGGAGTTGTAGCTTACATATGGTTGCAGCCAGAAAAACCAGGGTGGTAGATTGGTGCAAGGGAGAACTATTGTTCTCTATTAAACAGGTCGGTGCCTGTGTGACTGGAAGTTGGTGCTTCCATCAAGTTGGTGCTGGAACACTCAGGGAGTTGGTGCTTACTTCTAGTGGGTGATAGAGAAACCAGAGAGTTGGTGCTTCCTTCTAGTGGGTGATAGAGAAACCAAAGAGTTGGTTCTCTCAGTAAGTTGTTGCTTGTAAAATGGAGGTTGTATCCTCAAAAAGAGTTGGAGCTCATAATAATGATAATGTACAGAAAATAAAGATAACTTATCATATCAATAAGAAGAGGTTTTTCCCTTTATGGGTATCCTCAAGAAATAACTGTCTCTGTATATTTCATGTGTGTGATTGATGTTGAATATTCCATTTCCTACTTCCATGCTTTATTGTGATCGTCATTGAGTGTTATGTAAAGAATTTAAAATGGGAACAATTGTTTAAGCACAGTAACAACTGATTCACCCCCCCCTCCCAGTTGTCCAACAATTGGTATCAGAGTCGGTTCCTTTTATCTAAGGGTAGATCCTAGAGCTTAAACATGACTAGCCATAAAGGAACTTCAACCAATAAGGCCCCCATGTTCAATGGAAAAAAATTCTCCTTATGGAAAGTTAGGATGAGAACCTACATAATGGCCCTAGGTGAAGATGCCTGGGATGTGGTAGAGACTGGTTATGTAAAGCCAGTTGTACTAGCTAATAAGTATGAAAATATAGAATTTAGTTTCAATGCTAAGGCTATAAATTCTATTCTGAGTGGGCTTGCAGAAAAATAATATGTAAAAGTTATGCACTTAGGTTCTGCCAAAGAAATGTGGGACGAACGCATCAGTAATTATGAAGGTAATGAAAAGGTAAAGGATGCCAAGATTCAAACCTACAGATTACAGTTTGAACAAATAAAGATGAAAGGGGATGAAACTATTGGGAATTATTTTTTGAGAGTTGAAGAACAAGTAAATGCAATGATAGGACTTGGTGAAAAAATTGAAGATGTCTCTTTGGTTCAGAAAATTTTGAGATCTCTGCCAGATAGGTTCAACCCAAAGGTCTATGCTATAGAAGAACTTAATGATCTAAAATCTCCATCTATTGACCAACTCCTAGGAACTCTGACTTCCAGTGAAATGAGGACAGGTAAAGATAAACCCCCTCTAAAGAAGCATCATGTATATCAGATAAGAATGAGGATTCTGAGCCTGATGAAATGTAAAAAAAAATTGTGATAAGACTAAAGAAAGGATCAGGCAAGTACCAAGGAAAATTTCCCTTCAAATATTTTAACTATGGAAATATAGGTCACTTTGTATCTAAGTGTCCACACAAGAAACAAGACCAGAATTCTGAAGGTGAAAAGAAGTAAAAACCTAAGAGATTTGGTAAAAAGAAAAGTTTATGTGTAAACAATGATGACTCTACAAAAGACACAGATAATGACTCTTCCTATGAAGATAAGATTAATGAATTTATGTTGATGGCCAAAGAGAATTATTATAATAAAGGCACAGGAAGTGATGTTGACAATGAAGAAAATGTGGTTGACTTGGAAGGAGAACTGATAAGTGCTCTAGAAGAAATTGCTAGAATCAGATCTAAGAAGAAAAAGAAAAAACAATTGTTGATACAGTTCGAGAAAGACAATAAAGGACCTGATGAAGACTTTGTCCTGCTAAAAGTGGAATTAGAAGAGGCAAAGAAAATAGAAGATATTCTGAAACAACAGCTATCAGAAAAGAAGGCAAGATGTGAAGCCTTGGAAGAAGAGGTAGTAAAAACTAGAAAAGAGATGGAGAAGTTTAAAACATTGTATCTCCAAAATCTTTCAAGCATTAAAGCCACAACAGAACTTAACAATATTCTGAGAAAACATAGATCTCCTTTGTTGAAGACTGGTTTAGTTTATGTAAATGGTTCAAGAAGAAAACAGCTAGAAATCAAAGAGCCAATAAAGATGATCAAGTTCCAAGTCAACAGACAATCAGACCATGAGAGTAATTTGTCACCAAAATCTAATAAAGACAAGATGATCCCTGATCAAAAACAAAGAGATTAGAAGATGGAGCAACAAATGCCAAGAAGAATTCCATCCTTCAGGTACCAAAATTTCTTCCATGGATATTGTTTTTATTGTTCTAATTTTGGTCATAAGATTGTAAATTGTCAAATTAAGTTTAGATACATGCAACTGAGGAGGTCAAGAAATAAACAATCTTTACAACATAGAACTAAATATCCAATGAATAGACAGTGTAGCACCAATCACTTTGTCCTACTGAACAATGAGCGTGAATGTTATAACTGTCATAAATTCGGTCACAAAGCTGCAAACTACCATCTGAAGAAGTATAAGGCAGATCCAAGGATAAATCCTTTAGCTAGAAATTCCAGCACATGGAAAAAGAAAGATAGTGAAAAATGTGGTCTATTACTTTTAGCTCAAAAACAAAAAGAACCCCAGTATATAAACAATGGATGTTCCAAGCACATGACTAGAG
This sequence comes from Picea sitchensis, assembly GCA_010110895.2. Lineage (NCBI taxonomy): Eukaryota > Viridiplantae > Streptophyta > Pinopsida > Pinales > Pinaceae > Picea > Picea sitchensis. The sequence goes on from SNQJ01S0007555.1 coordinate 70,392, forward strand.
ACAAGGATTAGTTTTTGTCTATAAGTAAAAGTAAAACAGGAAATGTAACCTTTGGAAATGATGAACTAGGTAAAATCAAGGGTAAAGGGATGGTGAGTTTGAGTAATGGTAAAGGAAAAGCCCAGATTGTTCTTCTTGTAGATGGGTTGAAACATAATTTCCTCAGTGTAAGTCAAATATGTGACGGAGAATGTGAAGTGGTGTTCACTTCCAAGGATTGTAAGATAAAATCTGTAAATTCAGGTCAAGTGGTGGCTAAAAGCATAAGGACATAAAATAATGTATATGTGTTGAAAGAAGATAAAGAAGAGTGTCATCTAAGAAAACATGATGAAATCTGGATATGGCATAGGAGACTTGGACATCTAAACTTTGACCACTTAATAAAGCTCAAAAATCTTGAGGCAGTAAAAGATCTTCCAAGAATATCAAAGCCACAAGACTCTGTGTGTAAACCTTGCCAAGTAGGAAAGCTAACCAGGACATAGTTTAAATACAAGAGCTTTGCTTCAACAGAGAAACCACTCCAATTAGTTCATATGGATTTATGTGGACCATCAAGACATGAAGGCATAGGGAAGGAAAACTACTTTATGTTGATCATTGATGATTACTCCAAACTTACTAGGGTTGATTTTATCAAAGAAAAAGCGGACGCATTTGAGAAATTTAAAATATTTAAGGCTTTAACTGAGAATCAAACAGGCAAGAGGTTAAAGGAAGTAATATTAGACAGAGGAGGAGAATTTATATCAAGTGATTTCAAGGAATTCTGTGACAAACATGGGATCAAGAGAGAATATACAATCCCAGGAACTCCACAACAAAATGGAGTAGTTGAGAGGAAAAACATAACAGTTCATCAAATGGCCAGGTCAATGATGAATGAGAATAACATTGGTCAAACTTACTGGGTAGAAGAAATACACACAGCAGTCCATATTCTTAACAAATCCCACCTCATACCACATAGTGACAAGACACCTTATGAACTGTGCTATGGAAGACCTATTTCAATCAAACACTTCAAAGTCTTTGGGAGTAAGTTCTACATAAATAATAATGGTTAAAACCTTGGAAAGTATGATGACAGGGTTGATGAAGGCATCTTCTTAGGATATTCTACCAATAGTATAGGATATAGATGCTTTAATAAAAGATTGCATAAATTGGTTGATTGCATTGATTTAAAGGTTGATGAAGGAGTTCCAGTACGAGAGGTGAGAAATATTGATTCTACTATAGAGGACATAGCTGAAACAGAAGATGAATAGGTCCAAGAATTAGATGGAGAAGAGACACCCAAACAAGAAGAGTCAAGACAAAAATCAACATCAAATCCTTCCTCCATAATTACTCAAAACAATCATCCTGAAAGTTAGATAATTGGTGAGAAAGACAAAGGTCTACAAACCAGGAGAAGGATAATCAAGACATCGAGCAATCACACATGGCATTCATATCCATGGTGGAACCCAAGAACTTCAATGAAGCCAGTGAAGATGTAAATTGGTTAAAATCAATGAATGAGGAATTGGACCAGATTGAAAAGAATGACACTTGGGAACTCGTTCCTAGGCCAGCAAATAAAAATGTAATAGGATCCAAATGGGTGTACAAAAATAAGATGAGTGAGAAAGGAAATATTGTAATAAATAAGGCTAGATTGGTCTGCAAAGGATATGCTCAAATAGAAGGACTGGACTTTAATGAAACAGTTGCACCTGTAGAAAGATTAGAAGCTATTAGAATGTTTCTTGCCTATGCTTGTGATAAACAGTTTAAATTCTATCAAATGGATGTCAAGTCATCTTTTCTAAATGGAGATCTAAAAGAAGAAGTATATATGGAACAACCAAAGGGTTTCCAACTGTCAGATAACCCTGACTTTGTCTGCAAGCTGAAGAAATCCTTATTATGGTTGAAACAAGCTCCTTGTGTTTGGTATTACAGACTAGATAAGTATATTCAAGACAAAGGGTTCAAGAGAGGAACATTTGACAACAATCTATATATCAAAACAGAGGGTAATGATTTTCTCATCATGTTGGTCTATGTATATGACATCATCTTCTGAAGCAATAATGATTCGTCAGTACAATGGTTTGTCTCTGTCATGCAGTCTGAATTTGAAATGTCTATGATAGGGGAACTATCATTTTTTCTTGGTCTGCAAATTACTCATAGGTCTGACGGATTATTTCTCTCTCAGGAGAAATATCTAAGAGAAATGTTGAAAAGGTTTCAAATGGAAGATTCTACACCTATGAGCACACCTATGGTCATTGGATGCAAGTTAAGCAAGGATGATGACTCACCTGATGTTGATCAGATTTTCTATAGGTCTATGATAGGTAGCCTATTGTATATCACAACATCCCGTCCAGACATAATGCATGTTGTTGGAATGGTAGGAAGGTATCACGCTGCACCTAAACAGATTCATTTGTTAGCTGTCAAAAGAATATTCAGATACTTGAAAGGAACAATAAAATATGGCCTATGGTATCCTAGGAATCAAAACTTTCAATTGTTTGTCTATTCATATGTTGATTGGGATAACTGCATGGATGAAAGGAAAAGCACAAGTAGAGGTGCATTCTTCTTAGGAGATTCTCTTGTATCATGGTTGAGCAAGAAGAAAGGTTCCATTTCCTTATCAACTATAGAAGTTGAATACATTGTAGCTACCACTTGTTGTACCCAAGGATTGTGGATGATTCAGATACTTGCAGATTTGGAGGTAAAATATACTGCACCAATCCCAATTCATTTTGATAATACCAGTGCAATCAGTGTGTCAAAGAACCCTATATTTCACTCCAAGACCAAGCATATACCCATCAAGTATCACTTCTTGAGGGAACAAGTGACCAAAACTGTTGTTTCTTTGTATTATATTCCATCCCAAGATGAGATTATTGATATCTTCACTAAACCGCTTGTAAATGCTCAGTTTGAGTATCTACGCCAGAAGTTGGGCATGACCCCATTATCAACCTAAGAGATTCCATCCTATGACGGGGAGTATGTGTTGGTTGAATATATGATACCTCCGAAAAGTACTGCAACAGCTCAGGGGAAGCATGTTCTCTTTGACATTGATGTCAAAGGGGGAGAAAAGGAGTAGTCTGGATACTACAGTTGGAGGTCTAATCAGTCAAGCGCAGCCTTTTTAGGGTTTCCATCCATGCCAAAGGGGGATATTGTTGGCATGATTTACAGAAAAGTGTGTGCTTGTAATTGATGGAAATAACAACAACAACGAAGGAAAACAGGGAAATCATAAATTCAGGAGAAGAAGCGTAAGCTCAGGAGGAGGATCGAACAATATGAAAATATCAAAGCTTAGAAAAGATAGTGCTTTTCACTTTCCAAAAGTACAACCGAGGTCCACGAGAAGGATTCGCAGGAGGAGCAAAGGTCGAGACCTTTGAACACTTAGAAAACCTTCTAAGTCAGAGAGATCAAAAATCTTAGGAGGAGGAGTGACAGTGGTCGTCGGATCAGTGTCCAGACAGGAGGAGCGTACAGAAAGATCCAGCCGTCGATATGAGAACATGATCGATGAACAATGTTTAGTTCGGGTCTAAATATGTGAGGAGGTTACACTCGGGAAAGTTTGAGGTTTCAAATTCTTGAAATGCAAATTTTCGTCAGTCGTCGGATCAATTTCGAGTGGAAGGACACTATAAGCTAGCAAATTTTCATTGTCGAAATATCGAGCTATTGATCCAAGATCCTAATCGACCGAACAAAATTCACCTCGGATACAAAGATGTGAGGAGGTTACGCTCCATAAATTTTGAGATTTGAAAAACTCGAAGCCCGAAAATCTGAAATGAAAAAGGGCCATCGGATCTGGAGATCAAACAATGATTATTATATCAGGGAGATCTACATCAGCAAGGAAATGTGGCAGACCATGTCAGCAAAGGGAATATGGGAGACCATGTGAGAAGGTACATATGGCATAATCAAATGATGACACATGTCAAGAGGAAATTGTCCTGTGCCATGTCAACAAGTGATGTAAACAAGCTACATCACTTTGGGAGATTTACTTCGGAAGGTTCATCACTAACAAATGTCAAAAGTCCCAAAGTCCCAAAGGATGAAGGTTTGAAGTCATTCTCAATCGTTCGATCTGAAGATCACTTCAAGTGTATTCTCGATCATTTATTGTGCAGGAGGATATGTGTCAACGGATCATGAACTCCGGGAAAAACTTCTCTAGGAAAATGCGAAGGAGAAAGGTTTGAGATTGTTGAAGGCCAAAGTCCCAAAGCGAAGGATAGTCATTGGATTAAAGAGGACACACATCAGTAGATTTTCAACTCTAAGAAAAAAAAAAGGAAGTATGAAAGAAAGTTGAGAGTTTATATTGTTGAACCTTGAATACCTGAAGGGATTGTGACCATCAATCCAAAAGGGGCACGCATCATTGGATCACAGACTCCGGGAGAAAACAAGAGTTTTTGAATTGAAAGTCCCAAAGGCTAGACTCACGGAGGAGATCCTGATCATAGATTAAGGAGGATAGGTGTCAGTAGATATTCCATTCCAGAAGATATCCAGTCAGTAGCAACAGGGTTTGATATTTGACACTCACAGAGCCCGAATCACGAAGTAAACCTCACCCTTTTATGAAGGAAGGAGAAATCTGGTCCGCAAACTTGAGAGGAAAGATATGAACCGTCCATTCAAGATCACCGTCAAGATCATGAGATCGATGATCGTTCTCCATTGTGGGGCCAGAACATGGTCGGGCCTTAATTTTTCATGAGCAGGCCACAATTGAAACCACAGTTTTGGAGAAAGGATGTGTGGAGGCTCATAGTGAATTGCAGGGAAAAAAAAGGGTTTCTCTTAAACCTCCTATGGACACACCCGCAATCACGTGGTCACATGAAGCTCATATCCCAAGGTCATATCATGAAATGAATCCAATGCTCACTATATATAAATCAAGAAGAACCTTTTTGGATAGGCGTTTGGTCATCGTCGATGATCACATGAGGGAAGGATCTTAGAAGCCAAAGAATCCATAATTGACTAGCTATAACTGACAGAGAAGACAAAGAGTTTTGACTACTAGAGAAGCTAAGGAATCTCATCATAACGCCCATTGATGATGAACACACTGAGTATAACCACTAGAGAATTTGAAGAGCTTCAGGTTGATCACCAGAGGAATTGAAGAGTCTCGGGGTAACTACCAGTGGGATGAAGACTCGTCAAAGAGACAATCGACAGATGGAAAAGAGTCTAAGACTGTAACTACTAGAGAAGCCAAGAATGTCAGGATAATGACACACTGATGAAGAACAGTCTCTGAATGATCACTAGAGAGAGAGAAGAGTTAGTTGCATGATCGGGAACGGACTTGGCAGGATAAATATATGCAGAACAGAGAAGAGAGGGTAGCTTATGTTGAATGTGATTTGATGCAGGTAGAAGCATGTTGTGTGCAACAGTTGATATGCACAGAAGAGGCATAGTGCATAGAATGGATATGGTGCACAGAGCATAATAGGCAGAAGAACAAAAAGCGCAAGGGAGGTGTGCAGGAATACATTGATGCAAGGAGAGCAAAGAAGTGTAGCAGAACAATGATGAGACTGGTAATCCATTGATAAAATGTTGTATCACTATGATAAATTTATGGGAAGCAAAAATTTATATTTTAGGGTGGTAGGGAGGTGTTAGGGAGGATTGTTGTCCTCAGAGTTTCAAGTGGGTGCTTGAACATAGGGAGTTGGAGCTTCCATCTAGTTGCAGCCAGAAAAACCAGGGTGGTAGGGTGGTGCAACGGAGAACTATTGTTCTATGTTATACAGGTTGGTGGTTGTGTGAGTAGAAGTTGGTGCTTCCATCCAGTTGGTGCTTCCTTCTAGTGGGTGCTAGATAAACCAGAGAGTTAGCGCCCTCAGCAAGTTGTTTCTTGTAAAACAGAGGTTGTAGCCTCAAGAAGAGTTTGAGCTCATAAGAATGATAATGTACAGAAAATAAATATTACTTATGATATCAAGAAGAAGAGGTTTTTCCCTTTATGGGTTTCCTCAGAAAATATCTGTCTCTTTATATCTTGTGTGTGCGATTGATGTTGAATATTCTATTGCTTACTTCTCTGCTTTATTGTGATTGTCATTGAGTGTTCTGTAAAGAGTTTAAAATGGGCATAATTGTTTAAGAACAGTAACAAATGATTCACCCCCCCCCCCCTCTCAGTTGTCCAACATTTAGGACATTTCCCATGAATCAAGAATCCAGGATGTGATCGGTAATAAAGAGAAAGTTGAATTTTTTTCAAATGGGAAACTTCTCATCAGAACAAATATTGCAACACTCATGAGAAACCAGGGGTTGATTTTATTGAATCATGGTTACAAATAATTGTTGTCCAAGCAACACAATTATATTTTTAGCACATCCAACTTAGGTTTACTTCAATACACTTTGGGAATGCTCTTGCATCATTGACAAAAACCATGATATGTTCCCTGATTCTGGATTTCATTCCACATATCAGTTGGATTGTTGAATAGCTCAATTGGAAATCTACCTACACTTGAAAAGTGTCCTTCTCCTCCAAATAGGTTAGGGTAGGTATATCTTCTTTGTACATAGTTTGTTCTATAATCAAATTTTTGCATAATAAAGCAGTTTCTAGCTGGAGATAATGTTTGAATATGACTCCATATCCCATTGGAGAAGGTAATTGGTCTTTATATTCTGGTGTTCTTAGCAACCCACATGGGGTCATTGTCCCACGTTGGAGTCAATTGTTTATCAAAATTTCAATCACCTAGAGTTTCTTCTCTTTGCAACAAAAAAAAATGATATAAGAAGAAGAAAAATATTAAGGATCATAAGCTCATGGCATATCCCTCAACCTCATATTCATCAATAATTTTACAGATTCAAAATTCAAGTTCATATGCCCATGATATTCGTGTTTTTTTCCAAATGCTTGATCTTCCATAAGGGGCACTTCTTTCATGTGAAACACAACTGATTTTTCTCTCAGTACTTAGTCTCTAATTCTTAGTCTCTTTGTCTATCTCATTCTAAGTATATTTCTCTCACATTTATATTCTTATTTTGTCACACTCCATTCATGTCTTATACTTAGTTTTATTTTTTCACACTCCATTCTCATATCCAATCACTTACCTTCTTACTTAGTTCATTTTCCCTCCTACCATTCACACCTTCCTACCCCATGACCCCGTCATATCCATCGACTTGCCATACTCCATCTCCCCTCTCATTCTCCCATACTCTCCCTTAACTTGTTTTCCTAATACGTATTCCTTCTCAACGGAATCCTATAATATAAAGACACGTGGAAACCTATAATATAAAGACATGTGGAAACCTTTAATATCAATACACATGGCATCCTACTACATGAAGACACATGATGCTAATTGGGTGATGACTTGGCAAGTGACTTGGTACTGACTGGGCAATGATAGGGCGACAAATTTACTAAGTCATGAATTTTCTTAAGGCACGACCTCCATAAGCTCTTTTGTTTCACATGAGTCATATGGGATCCTTTACAATATAAACACTAAATTCTTTATCACCACAATTCATGTCGAACTAAAAGAGGGTGGATTTTAATCAAGGGCTAAGATTGATCTATGAATTAGTGTTGGATCATGTTGTCATTGATGCCAATGGTTTGATTGATTGATGTCATTGATTGATGTCAAGTAATTGATTGATTGATGATTGATGTAATATAATATGTATTGTCCTTGATGAGAATGCATAGATGAAGATGGATCAATGAGTTGTCATTGATACATGATGAAGATGGATCGATGTGGTTCCATTGGTATATGATGCATTGTT
>SNQJ01S0007555.1:78267-123717 GCA_010110895.2 Picea sitchensis
CTCTATAAAAACACAGGGGGATGTTATCCTTGTGAGGTTGTTTCTTGGATCTTCAATAATCAAAACATCAACAAAACTATATAAAATCCTTATAAATTTGAATATATTTACAAAAATATCACTATGATTTCCATTTTAAAAATTAGTAAGATTTGACAAGGTTTATATGCTTTAAGATAAGTTTGAATCCTTAAAATTGTCCTCGCTCCTTTGCATGTAAATGTAACTAGACACCAAAAATGTAACACCTTGTTTTCCCCCATCATGTAGTTATAATTATGACTTGAGGTTTCCATAAGTATGGCAAGGATATTTTTCCTTTACAAGGTTAGAATGGACCTTTCAAAACAATGTAAATATGTATTTCTGCTAATGAAATATGTTGAGCAACTGACTGGCGGGTGGAGCATTGGTACATACCATGATACTATGAGAGGGAATTGGTGAATGAATTTTCATTTCCTAAAATCCTTAATGCCCCTTTTTTCCAAAATTCATATTTTGAAGATATTTCCCTCCTTCTCAAAAAGTCAGTTAATGCAAAGATTTGGTAGTTGGGAAACCAACCACCCACAATGAATAAGGAATGGAGAGATAGGTACAACCAATACATCTTTTTCATCTGTTAGTACCTAAACATACATGCATGATTGTTACTCTATCCCTAATACTAGCTTATTAATCCATAAGCCTTCTTCATTTATATCCTTTCTATTTTCTTTATACCTTATTTTCTCTACTCACCTTCATTTTGATTGTCTTTGCTTTTTTTTAATTTTATTTTTTTTTCTTTCATAAGATATGTTCAAAAGTGATTGCATAGGTATTAATTTCGCACATCAAGGGATGGATTGATTTAAAATCCAAATTTTCAAGGCTTTCCTAAATTTTTATAGGATAAACAATGTTCGTTGCAAAAATATGTGGAGTTTTTGTAGCACAAAAATAACATCATTGCTAAACGTGCTCTACAAAAATACGGATATTTCAACAGTGCATTTCAATCATGCAGAAAGAATGAAAGACTCAAGACTAATATAGTGTAGGAGAAACATAAAACAACAAACTCTTGTCCATGGATGAAGAAAGTATGACAATTTTGTAGAAGTGCAGGTTTTATTAGTTTTGACTTGCGCTACAAAAAACTAGTCTTTTTGCAGCACCCCTGTTCTGAAAACTGATAAATGCATAATTTCTTGTAGGTGACTATTTTTGCAATCAACTTCGTGTGTGTTTTTCGAGAAAAGGGTGAGGCATTTGGAAAATATAGCAAAAATCCACTTGCAGATTGGTCTCATTTAGCTGACATCTAGGTCGTTTTCTAAAAGAAGAAACTTTTTAGGATTTAGAGGTGGATCTTTGAAGGGGATATTTCCATATTTCATGAATTTTTGTTTCCTATAAAAATGCCTATTCAATGGTTGAGGATCCACCTCATTAGTTCGACCTTCCCTTGACCATTGAGCCAACACATGAAGTATGAGTGAGTTGTTGTGAGATCCATCCATTAAGAGATGATGAGTTGGTTTTAGATCCATTATTTTTGGATCTCAAATTTGTAATGGTTTCTATATATTTGGAAATGATAATGTAAAAAGGATCTTCCTTTGGGGAAGCCTGGAGTTCAATCTTTTGGAGTGGAAGAGAAGGGGAATGGTTTGTATATATGTAAAGGAGATTTAAAGCATGAAAAGTTTTGTACTCAAGGAATCAAACACCCTGATGGTCAGATTGTCATCTTGTGTGTCTCTTTTTTCTTATCTTATTTGAATGCAATTGAAATTATTGCAAAGCATTGATTTCCTCTTGATGCAGTATTAAATTACATGTTTCTTGAAATTGCATTTGAATTTTTTTTCAGGTTTAAGATATCATTTTAAATTTGGAAATATTCTTAACATAAGTAAGCAGATTGTTAACTTGTGTTTATGTTTTCTTTTCTTTTCATCTACTTTTAAATTCTTATTTATCTAATCTATTAGTGTGAATACCCTGGACTAAATGAAAGGTTGTTGATTATGTGATTGAAATATTGTGATCAAACCAATACCCATAAAACATGTTCGAACTACTTAACCTATAACCCAAACCAATAAACCATTACAATAACTAATATGTGTTAGGCATCTTCCTCTTGCAATCATGAAACACATTCTAGCACTAGCATCTTTTGGCATCTTTATCGGGGACAGAGTAACGAAGAAATATTTCCCTGGGAGAACGACAACAAAAATATTTGATTATTGATGGTGAAAAGGGATTAGGCACTAAACATTGAATGAAATCATTCACCTCATGAATCCATGGTTTAAGAATCCTCAAGCGACTCCACTGATACCAAATTTCAAAAACAATGGAAGCCATTTTGGCTTAGAGGTATGCAGTTTTTTATTTCTCTAATGTACCTGGCTTTCCAAACCCTATGCCTGACAAAGATAAATGGGAAAGATGTCTTCTGAAGTTTAAAAGAGAATATTGGGAAGTTCTTATTGAGTTTTTATTGGATTTTCATGAATGTGTGCATCAACTAGACATAGTTCATGAAGATGTTTCGGTATTCCCTAGAGGGAAATGCCAATGGTGTAGATATTTTCCTCCTTCCAACATTTCTTCATTGAAGGAATTCCATATTGCTTTTCATGATTATTTCAAAGAGATTTTTTCTACTGGATTTATTTATCAAGAATGTTGTGAAGAATTTCAATTGTTGCATCATTTCTCTAACCATGAAGTTTAGGATGTTAGTATCGATCATATGTATGATGAGATAGTTACTCAAAATGATGATCTCATTATGCATGGTGTTCCTTCTCTTGGAATGAATGAAAATAAGTTTATACCTTCTGATTTTTATGATATTTTTTCCTTGGAATTTGTTAAAGAAAAAATTGTACCATAAACATGTAAATAGTTTCAGGAGTGTTTTGTTGCTCCTGGAGGATATGAATTAGGTGGTATTCATGAATTGATACAAGAAGGACAAATGGAACACATTCTTGTTGATGAAACAAATTTCACACAACAACTTTGTTTTCTAGATCATGTGGATTTTTGGCATTATCTTCATGATCAAATGGAAACTTACATGGAGACAGTTTTTTTCAAAGGAATCAAATGTTGCAGCACTCAGAATGCAATCGAATTGCAATAGTAAGTACAAGTTGCTTATTGAATTTATGTTGCAAAAAATTCATTCTTATTGTACTTTCTCATTAAGTTGCAAACAAGATAATCATTTTATCAGTTGAATGCTCACTTGGTATCATTACAAGTTCTATTTTACATAAACCAAGATGATCAAGTTGGTTAAAGTAGGTAGTGTATATAAATAAGCTCGCATTTTGAGCATATGGTTTGTAGTTTATTTCCAGTAGTGTGGTTTTTAGTTTGACTTGGAAAGTAGGATAGAGGAATAATGACTCCATAGCCCAATGGAGACACTTGTACAAAATGATTTTGTTTGCAGTTTGGTATTTTGGCATGCATAATAGATTGTTTATATGATCAGGGCTACTATCATAGCATGATGAGTAGGTGTAAGTTTACAAGGCCCCGTGCAGAGTAATGTATTTTCAATTTTAGTTTGGTTTTCAACATAGTTGTTTTAGTTGAGAAAAATAAGTTGTAGGGTCACTATGTATGATAAGCATGGTTGATATTAGAGAAGAAATGAGCATGTACAAGCATCAAATTTCAATATAGAAAAATTAAAGGCACATGGTATGCAGTTCTTGGTGTCTCACAAGGAGAACAGCATCCCCTAGATGGAGCCAATGTTAGTACCTAAACATATAAGCATTATTGCTACTATATCCATAAGCCTTCTTCAGTTATATTGTTTCTATCTACTTTATACCTTACTTTCTCTACTCACCTTTATTGTGATTTTGTTTTCTTTGTTTTCATTTCATTTGTTTTTATTTCATAAGATATGTTCAAAATTTATGACATAGGTCTTAATTTTTCACATCAAGGGATGGATTTATTTAAAATCCAAATTTGCAAGGATTTCCTAAGTTTTAGAGGATAAACAATAGTCGCTGCAAAAAAGAGATATTTTTTTGTAGTACAAAAGTAACATCATTGCTAAAAGTGTGCTACAAAAATCCAGATATTTCAACATCGCATTTCGATCATGCAGGAAGAATGAAAGACTCGAGACTAAGCTACTACAGGAAAAACATAAAACAAAAAAATCTTGTCCAGGGATGAAGAAAGTCTAAGAATTTTGTAAAAGTGTAGGTTTTATCATTTTTGGCTTGCGCTACAAAAAAACTGTTCTTTTTGCAGCGCCCCTGTTCTGAAAACTGATAAATGCAGAATTTCTTGTAGGTGATTGTCTTTTCAGTCAAATTCACGCTTGTTTTCCGAGCAAAATATGTTAGTTCTAGAAGATGTTTCTTGACTACAAGAGAAATATGTCTATCGCATCTTATTTATTGCAATGGTTGATTGGTTTGGGTTATAGGTCAAGTAGTTTGGACATGTGTGATGGGTATTGGTCTGATCACAATATTTCAATCAAATAATCGAAAACCTTTCATTTATTCCAAGGTATTCACACTAATAGATGAGATAAATAAGCATTTGGAAGTAGATGAAAAGAAAGAAAACATAAACACAAGTTAACAATATACTTACTTATGTTAAGAATATTTCCAAGTTTAAAATGATATCATAAACTTGAAACAAATATTCAAATGCAAATTCAAGAAACAAGTAATTTAATAATGCATCAAGAAGAAATCAATGGTTTACAATAATTTCTACTGCATTCAAATAAGATAAAAAAAAAAGAGACACATAAGATGACAATCTGACCTCAGGGTGTTTGATTCCTTGAGTACAAAAGTTTGCATGCTTTAAAGCTATTTTACAGATATATAGACCATTCCCCTTCTCTTCCACTCCAAAAGAATGAACCCCATGCTTCCCAAAAGGAAGATCCTTTTTACATTCTCATTTCTCAAATATATAGAAACCATTACAAATTTGAGATCCAAAAATAATGGATCTAAAACCAACTCATTGTATCTTAACAGATGGATCTCACAAAAAATCACTCAGCCTTCATGTGTTGGCTCAATGATCAAGGAGAGGTCAAAATGATGAGGTGGATCCTCAACCATTGACTACGCATTTTTTTAGGAAACAAAAATTCACGAAATCTAGAAATATCCCCTTAAAAGATCCACCTCTAAATCCTAAAAGGTTATTCCGTTTAGAAAACAACCTTCGTGTCAACTAAATGAGCGCGTTCTGCAAGTGGGTTTTTTCTTTATTTTCCAAATGTCTCACAATTGTCTTGGAAAATGTGCATGAAGTTGAATGCAAAAACAATCACCTACAGGAAATTCTTCATTTAATGGTTTTCAGAACATAGGCACTCAAAAAGAATAATTTTTTTGTAGCACAAGTCAAAACTGGTAAAACCTGGACTTTTACAAAATTCTCAGACTTTCTTCATCCCTAGACATGAGTTTGTTGTTTAATGTTTTTCCTGTAGTAGCTTAGTCTTGAGTCTTTCATTTTACCTTCATGATTGAAATGCATTGTTGAAATATCCATATTTTTGTAGCGCACTTTTAGCAATGATATTATTTTTGCGCTACAAAAACTCCATTCTTTTTTGCAGTGAACATTGTTTATCCTCTAAAAACTTAGGAAAGCCTTGCAAATTTGGATTTTAAATCAATCCATCCTTGATATGCCAAATTAATACCTATGCAATCACTTTTGAACATATCTTATGAAAGAAAAACAAGTGAAATTAAAACAAAGCAAAAACAATCACAATAAAGGTGAGGAGAGCAAATAAGGTATAAAGAAGATAAAAAGGATATAATTGAAGAAGGCTTATGGATTAATAAGCTAGGATTAGGGATAGAGTAGTATTCATGCATGTGTGTTTAGGTACTAACATTAGCTCCATGGTGGGGATGATGTTCTCATTATGAGACATAAAGAACTGCATACCCTGTGCTTTTACTTTTTCTATCTTGAAATCTGATTCTTGTACATTCTCATATCAACTTTGATATTGACCCTACTTATCATACACTATGACCTTGCAACTTATTTTCTCAACTAAAACAACTATGCTGAAAACCAAACTGAAATTGAAAATACACTACTCTACATTGTGTGTTGTATACCTGCAACTACTCATCGCACTCTGATACCATCCCTACTTATATAAACAATCTATTATGCATGCTAAAATACCAAACTACAAACAAAATCGTTGTGTACCATTGTCTCCATTGGGCTATGGAGTCATTATTCCTCTATCCTAGTTTCCAAGTCAAACTGAAAACCACACTGTTGAAAATAAACTGCAAACCATATGCTCAAAATGTGAGCTTATTTGTATACACTACCTACTTTAACCAACTTGATCATATTTGTTTATGTAAAACAGAACTTGCAATGATACCAAGTGTGCATTCGATTGATAAAATGATTATCTTGTTTGCAACTTAATGAGAAAGTGCAGTAAGATTGAAATTTCTGCAACAAATATTCAATAAGAATCTTGTACTTATTCTTCCAATTTGATTTCATTATGAGTGTTGCAACATTTGAGTCCTTTGAAAAAACTGTCTCCATGTAAGTTGTCATTGGATCATGAAGATAATGACAAAACTCCACATGATCTAGAAGGCAAAGTTGTTGTGTGAAATTTTTTTCATCAGCAAGACTATGTTCCATTTATCCTTCTTGTGGCAATTCATGAAGACCACCTGATTCATATCCTCCAGGAGCAGCAGAACACTCGTGAAATTGTTCTAATGTTTCTAGTACAGAATTTTGTTTAACGGATTCCAAAGCAAAAGTATCATAAAAATCAGAAGGCAGAAAGTTACTTTCATTCATTCGAAGAGAAGGAACAACATGCATAATGAGATCATCATTTTGAGTTATTATTTCATCACACATCTAACCGGTAATAACATCATCCATGATTTACTACGAGATCCCTTCAGAAAAAATAAAAAGTAGAAGATTAGGAACTTTTTGTGGGAAGAAAGAGGATGGGTAGATGAAAGAGGCCAGAGAACAAGAAGATATGGAATAGAGAAAAAGAGAGGAACACAAGTACAAACAAGGGAGGCCTATAGAGAATTCACATGGTTAAGCCAAGTTTTTTCCTAAGAAATAATTGATACATAGTGGTATCAGATGGGTAGTATTGAAGCTACCTAGGAAATCAGAGCAAAAGAAAGTGTGTGTGAGAATTTGTTGTGAAATTTTTAGCAGAAAAATCTTAAACCCAACCGAAGCATAGAGGGCCACAATTTGATGCTTGTTGGAAAGATACTAGCACTGGTAAGTGGAGGGAACTAAGGAACTATGTAGTAGTGAATGGAATCCCTTGTGTAGAGGAAATCCAATTGAGAAGGGATATAGGAAGCTCGTAGAGGCCCTAACTTGGTTGTTGTAATGGATTCTTGTTGTTGACTACATGTGGAAGAGAGTGGCCTTCATACCTAGCCCAAACATCCCTTAAGAACCTAAATTTCCGTAGTGGTACCACGGCTTTTGACAATGTTTCTATATATATTCTATTTAACCAAGAACACTCATGCATTTTATCTTATCAACCAGGGTTTCCAATGTACTTGTGATATGTTGTGCACTATGTGTGCGAGCTTAAAATTATTATATTACACTAGTTTCCTAATATGCTTCTACAAGAAGGAAATTACATTACAGAAAATCAAAACACACATGAACTATCTTCTAACACTTGTGATTTCGAGTCTAATGTATGGCTCCTCTAAGACTGATATCACCTTTCTTTCTCTGTCATCAGATTTCCATCACAAGTGTGTTATCATAACCTATTTCTACAACCATACATCCCATAGGAAACAAAGACAACAAATTAACATAACAATTGAAGATAAAAGCTATAAACCATCCACTGGAAATCTCCAATTCAAGCTTAATTAAAATATTAAATAAAAATCATGTGACATGGTGTATATGTGAATTGTAATTTATACTATTATGTGGATCCCCTATGCTTTGTAATTGAAATTATTGTGTCAAACAAATGATCATATCATTATCATAGCAGCACTACTCTAATAGACTGGGTAGAAAATCGATTCTTCCATACATATATGACCATAGCTTGTAAATGAAATGGAATAAAGTAAAACTATAATGATATCATAAATAAGGAAATGCAAACTAATTTATCTACAATAGAATGAACACAATATCTATCTATAGATCCNCCAATTCAAGCTTAATTAAAATATTAAATAAAAATCATGTGACATGGTGTATATGTGAATTGTAATTTATACACAACAACACTCACAACTTAAATCAGAACTTAAAATATTCAAAGTAACCAGGAAATGTTGCAGAGGTATGGGTGCTTTGTTCTCTATTCAAGAAATATCAAACCTTTTACATTGTATCTCTGAACTCTCTATGGAGTCATTCTCCTTACAATATATAGGAAAAGGCTCATGATATTTTAGGAATAAAAAAATGAACTCTAAACTAAGTCTAAAACTTCCATCAAACACATAAAACGTGATTCCCATATTCCCCATTGAATTGGCTGAGAACAAGAGTTCGATCAGCTGCCAATTCACACTCCAAGACATAGGGGGGTGAAATCTAGTTGCAATCTATCCAAAATACAAATTGATGGAATTCCCATATCTCTCACGTGATGTTAGATGCAATGATAAATGAATGAGGAATGAGATTCCTCATGTAGTGGCTACGACCAATGCCCAAGATCTTCATGGAGATAGTAAATAGTTGGGTTATTTCTAAAATTAATCTAAAATATTCTAAGGATCAATTCAAATGTTGAACTTCACATGTACCTTCCTTAACTCGATGTATGAGTTGTTGCAATGTGTCATTTGAACCATAGGGAAGCTGGAAATCATTTCATTCTTTGAAAGAAAACCTACACTCATCCACATCTTAACACCTGACAAGAAATTCAAACCATATAACCTATAACCATATAAACATAGAAAAAAAATATAACCTATGACCATGATTATAGAGAATAAAACAACTAAAAACAATATAACTATATCTAATAAGACAATTAATATTAGGTAACCATTTCATAGCCAAATGTTTGTCAAGGCAGATAAAGAAGGGTTTTGTAGGGTTTAAACTAGACAAAAGGAGGTTCATTGAGGGTTTAAGATATGCCATATGTGAAACTCATCAATATGGAAAGGGGGTGGGATGTTGTGGAGACCATATTGCAACATATCTTATGATTGGGTGGAAAAGTGCTCACCCTTAGTGAGTTGGATTGGCTGGTAGTTATATAAATAGATAAGTTCCAATTATGTGTTGTGTATGTTTAAAGATCTTAATAAATGTTCATGTTTATGTAATTTCCTATATGATGGGTAAGTTTGCATGTTGGATTACCTCCTTTTGAATGCTTAGGTAGAGGCCTTTATTTTCATGACCTAATCTCTAAAAATGGCATGAATCGAATGAAGAGTTTATCCACTAGGACACTGTTGGTTTTCCCATTTCTTTCCTTCTTTTGATATCTAGTAATGATAAGGACCATATTTATATTTTCTCTAGGTAAATATTTAGAAGAGGGGATAAAATTAAATTAAGGAAAAATCAATAAAGTGTTGTGGGATTAATCCTAGTTGTTCATTGTCGTTCCCAGAAGAGAGTCTAGACTATTCATTGTTAGCCCGGAGTTTTGACTTGATTTCCCATCATTTTTTTGGGTACCCTATTATCATTCAAGAATTGTTTATCCCAAAAAGAATCGGATTCATTGATCATGATCAACTCTATCCATCATATCCTTTACGGTTAAGAGGTCTACTAACCCCCACATAATTTTAATCCTGAACTTGATTTGGGCCATTAGACAAGAGATATCCTAACCATTGGATTTGTGTGGATCAAGTAATCTCTTTATTTATGGTACAACCTAAGAACCCACGTTGATTTGGGTCATTGATCGACACATTTCCTCACTATCTGATATACTAGACATGGAAGTTGTATTGGAGAAGGTAAAGGTAATGGATGTGATCAACCCATTCTTGTGTCCTATAGCTCATATATAGGTGGTATATTATCCATGGAAATCAAGTTTTGAAAACAGTCGTGTCATTGGTAGGTTGATTGCCTAAAGGGAGAATCTGGTGGCGGGAGCCCGAACGTCTTGTAGGAAGATGTTTATGGGAAATTTCCTTTGATACAAATTTTCAAAAAGGGGAACTCAAACTAGTGAGTTTGATAGCATTGCAGGATGTGAATTTTGGAAAGACCCTAATTTGAGGTAGTGCAACATACCAATGAGTCGATCTCGACGAGGAAAACCCGATAGTCTTGCAGGTTTGGGAATTCAGGAAGAACTGTGGGCGCGGTAAGTGACCATTCCGATGGAATGAGCCAAATGGACTATGTTTGAATGTTTAGCAGTAGGTTAGGGGTCGATGCCCTTTGGACCTGTGAGAAGGTAGGTCCACGTTAGCTAGCATGTGTTGAGTAGGCCCACATGGATGCCACATGGACATGATGGCATCATCATAAAGATGATTCCTTATAAATTTTAAAATACTATATATTTATATCTAGAGTTTCAATTTGAGGATAAATATAGTCATTAGAAATATCTCAAGGAGAAAAATTGAACTTTGATCTCAGAATCAGACCTAGAGTGATCATTAATTAGAGAAAATTTTGTGTCCCACTAGCCTAATGAGGGTTATGGGGTCAAGTGTGTTACAAACAACCTGGAAAAAACTAGGGTTGGTGATGGTTACAGTGACATATATGTACACATATGGAAAATATCTCTTTCCTGCAACATCAAGTGGAAAATAAGGGAAATGGGGAAAATCCCCCTCTATCCTAGAAAACCCAATAATAAAATATATATCCTCCTCTGTGGGATGGTACCACAGATTGGGATAGAACCTAAATTCCTACCAGCTAGCATGATCCCAATGATGGATCAACTACATCAACGAGCATGATTACCCATTTAGGGATGTAGTCTCCTCATAAAACTTGACGTCAATATTCCTCAAAAGGAATCGAGTCTATGTTGTAATAGGATGAGAGTACATATCCATCTCTCTCTCTCTAGCCTCCCACTCATGTATAAAGTTGTATGTGCCCACTTTTTGTTGTTTTTTTTGTCAATATCGTTGTCTTTGATTCACATAAAAATTTCATTAGGAACACACACGCACATAACATAAACAATCTATAATAAATTACCATTTTTATTATCTATTAAAATTAAAAAAAAAAAAAATTGCAAAATAATTGTGAAAAACACATGATGTGCCTTAAATAAAATCCTCACCATCCATGGTGTGAAGTAAACATCAATGCACTATAATTGGTGCTCATAATTAAAATCTAACACACTGGGAAACTGGATAAGGTTTTTATTATTATTAGCAGTAATTGGTGCACCATTTTCACAAGGGAATTGACACTGTAATGATGTGCCTTATATCTCTAGATGCACTTCCAATGGTGTATTCATACATTTTAAAACGCACTACCAAGTTGGAAATTTTTTATTTTTATCTGAGATTAATAATGTGCTTACAATATATTAGTGCACCACCAACAATACCTCCAAGTTTCATTTCATCCACCAAAAAATAGTGGAAATAATTTTTATCAGTTGTATTTAATGGTGTTCTTCTTATGTATCAATGAACCAATGTCGATGTCACTATACATTGACAAATGCACCAACAAACATGGGAAAATGTTTAGTTAAAAAAACATTGTCAATGCTCTCGGTATGTACAAAAGCACCACTGTTGATTCCTCCTTACATTTCCTAGAGAATCAACAAGCTTAGGATATTTTTTGTATATAAAAATATCACAATGGTGCAATTATAATATGAAGAAGCATGGTTTATGGTGCCTCCTCATATTAAATGAAGCACCCCAAAAAATTCGGATTTTGTCAATGCAGTGTGTGTAAATTGTCACACCTGATTTATTGTTTCTTACATACATACACACTCATTTGATTATAGTCTAACGACACACTATAATGTGTAATTTCAAAAGAATAAACATTCTTTGGTGCATCTACATAAGAAATGCATCAGTGCTTCATCTATGGGAGGGCACCATATTTTTTTGTAATTTTTTAAATAAAAACCAATATAATATAAGAAATTATCTAAAATCTTATTTGATGCATTGTAGATAGCAATGCATCATTTCACTTATAAGTTTAACATTAAAGTAAGTAAATTTTTTTAATTGTGGATTAGTTATGACAATCTTTGGCGCATCATTGTTATGAGTGCATTAGTACACTTCATACGATTTAAGTGCATTGACTAAAAACCTCCACTAAAACCTTTGGATGCCTACCTCTGCTATAAAAGAATGAGGGAGAATTTTTTATGGAGATTCCATAAAAACCTCTGCCAAAAGGTGTTTACCTTGTATTTCTTCATTCCCTAACTTTGTCTTCCAATTCTTTCAATTGATAGATAGTGGTAGCCTTGTTCCTACCCTCAAAACCTCTTGCAATCTTTTGAGTTTCTATTTGCTTCTTCTATGACCTGGTATGGCCTCTGTGAATCAGAGGTGCCTCCCACATGTCATATTTTGGGTGATGTTCTTTACTCAAGTGATAAACCCTCCCCAACAACTCTCCCTCTTCCTCATTGAGTTGATTGGATTGGTATATGATAATGGGGAATTTATACTTAATATTTTATTGCTTCCTTGGTTGCTTGGATTCCATCTGGGTCTCTTCCACTAGGTATCCTTTATTTCTACATAATATAGAGACTATGGGAGGAACCATTATATGTCTAGGATTCTTAATCATGAGTAAGAGAAAGGTTGAAATGAGTCCTATGGTCATCATTTTGGTGAGAAATATTGACTTTCTAGGGAATACAAGTCTCTTCACTATAAAGTGTGGGTATGCCTTTCTCCTAACAAGTTTTTGAACCTTCATAATAGTCGTGATACCCCTCCATTGAATGTTCTTTGATTACTAGGTGAGTGTATTGAGTGATTTCATGTTGGGTTGTATTCTCACTCCCCCTTCATGAGTTTCCCACCTCATGCCACTATCCATCATCATGTGGTTTCCATGAATGGTGACAAGTGGTACTATAGGTAGATCATGTTTTCATCTAGAAGCTTATTAATCAACTTCATCATATTTTCCCTTTCGTAACATCATAATTAGAGAAAGGTTCTTATCTTTCTCATATTCATCTTCTTAATCTTCCTCTATATCACTTTGTTTTGGAACAAATTGTTTCCTTTTATGAAAACATTCTGCCAACAAATAATCTTGGTCATCCTCTTCAATCCAATTCCTTTTAGTTATTCATTCTTTCATAGTAGCATCTGCATATTCCTCATCCTCCCATTTGTATACATCATTATTAGGGAAAGCCTCAGTGAATACATGATTATGGTCACTATGGTGCTAGCCATGTTTTTCAATATTATCATCTCTAACAATTGTCTACTTATTTGATAATGTTATATACAAAGCACAATTATGTTGAATTTCACTCTCATTGTGTGCCACCACATCACCCCTATCATTCCTATATGATCTCAATCCATCATCATTAACATCACATCTCATTGTATCCTCAAAAAACATGTCTTTCTCTTGGTTTCCAGTGTAGTAGGATCCACGATCTTAGTTTTGTAATATTTCATAAAATAATACTTGCATAAAAGGAAACATTACATGAAATTAAACAATCATTTTATTCTAGCCTATATATTGTATACACAATAAAAAGATTAAAAAAATTTATAGCTAATAATAATACATAAGGAAAGTACCCAATTACAATGATGGGGAAATGTGAGGCTCCTTTTTTTCTAGTAAAAAACTTCTAGAGTATATGGAATGCAAACCATTGATTCAATCATTCATTCTAGTTCTAGACCTATAGACCTAACAAGAATGGTTGCAGAGAAACAAGTCCCTGCCGAGAAGGTAGAGGAGCTTAGTCCTATTATAGCAACCAAAAGAAGGCACATTATTACTGCTTCTCCTGATCCAGAAACGTGAAAACATGATAGTAAGAAACAACAAAGTAATCCATGCGAGAGCGTGAATTCTTTTAATACATAATAGAATCAAACAAATGAAATATACAAGTGTTAAGCAACGTAAGCAACACCAAAATAACCAGTAGATTAAGCACTTGAAGAACTAGTCTCTTTGCTAATGATGTTGTTGTTTAAGCCTTTGATCCAACAGATTATGCAGGTGATCCAGTGGATTATGTAGTTGTTTAAGCAAGTTACTAAGCCATTGATTAAGTAGTTGAATAAGAAGCATATCCAACCACAGATCTAATTGTTGTTCCAACACCAGTACCAGAATTTAGCCCAAGAGTCGATGTCAGATTCAAATAACACCTCCCCAATGAGAATAGTCACTTCCCACCATACAAGTCATAGCCGAATTAGAAGAGCCACAACATATAGTATTGCATAGCTTAGCATAGGACTGGTAATAATAGTGTTTATTTATTTTATCATCTTGTCCATTGTAAAATAGAGGAGGAGTGAAAATTCTATTTTTCCACAAGAAAGGAAAAACCACATAGGGAGAACAAACAACCCACAAACGCTATCTGCAGATCTGAATCGTTGTAGATTAGATGAGGATTGAAAAATATACTTTTCTACAAATAAGAAAATAGCAGAGGGAGAACATGCCACCCACCCACCGAGCAATAACATGCTAAATCTAATAGAATGGCAATAATATCTCAAATCAAATTTAAATTTAAAATCTGAAAGCTCAATTTTCTGTAATATCCATTATCATTAGGTTTTTTCCTCCATAAAAAATGCTTTGGTTCTTAGTGTTGATATAGTCTCTCCTGGATGATACAGACGAGTCATTAATAGAATTCTCTACAAGATGCAACAAAAATTGTTGTGCCTAATATGCATGAATAACATTAAACCTAGTCAGTACTCGGTGCCACCATACAATCCCTTTGGCATCTCTGGGTTCACCACTATAACTACATAGGATGCATGCTTACAACAATAGTCCATCACGCTGCCCTTGATTGCTCTGCATATGATCATCACTTTAAACTTTTTAAGCATAGATACAAAAAACAATTTCATCCCTTTTCATGAAATTAAATTGAATCTAGCCTAATATTAAACACAATGGGTTCATTTTTAACCTGATAAAAGCACAATGTCCACTACTGCCCATAACAAGAACAATTGATTTTAACTCCTCCACAGCTTCACATATCATGTACCAAATGCTAACCTATGGCTCACTTCTCTGCACACGGGTGGTTGCCTTGACATGGTAGTGGTTGCAGATATCCAAAGTTCGCTTCAATACCCTTTGAGTGGTCATTAATGCTTCACATTCCAGGTATGGGAAGGTCCCATTGAATGTTGAACAAAAGTCTACAGTATTACATCTAATTTTTTTTTTAAATTACATCAGAAATCCAAACCAGAAGAAGTATAATAACAATCATTCTCATGGATTGAAAAAATGCACAGAGAGATCAGTTGCAATCTGACCGAGGCACCTGGTAACGTAGATTTGAGGATTGAAAAAATCAATTTTTCCACAAGAAATAAAAAACCACAGAAGGAGAAGCAGCAACCTCAAAATCTTGTGAAACATGAATGTGTGAAACAATGCTAATGAAAGTTCTGGAAAGATCAGTTTATTCTGTTTTTTTAAATAATTTTTAATTATTCAATTTAATTTTGTGTTAAACACATTGACTGTTTGCATATGTTATAAAGAATATTGAAGAGTGAGCTACATTAAATAACAAATATTGAACAATGAGCTTTTAAATAACAAATATTGAACAGTGAGCTTGCAGATTTATTAAACACTTGCTACATGCATTGCATGGCATGTAGTGGTCTCCATGCATTGCATGGCACGTAGTGGTCTCCACCTGGTAGGCATGCAATTTGCATGCATCCTATCCATGCATTGCTACACTTGGTTTGGCTTGTGGCTCATGGCCCAGGTTCAATCCCAAGTGATGTTTAATGCAGTAGCAGATTGACGGATCATCTGTGCAAAGCGATCCAAGAGTGTTCTTGTTCTTGTAAATAGGCCTTTGAGTGAGAAGGTGTATAGTCTATTGAAATCCCTTGCAATGTCTCGAATGCTGAAGCAGCTGGATTGGGACACTCTTGAATATGAAAGTTATTTATTTGGTAGGTTCTCTATTTCTAGAGGATGTTTGTTGTAATAATTTTAGCTTATGTTTGGTTTTTCAGGCATATATGGCCTGGATGATGTGGAGGTTGTTGTTTCAAGCTTTACAAGAGATTTGAAATTTGCACCCAATGATGGTAATTTTAGTTGTCCTTTTTTTCCACTAAAATGCATCATTTATGGTAGGTTATATCCATTGTATAACATTTGCATGTTTCTACCTATTGTTGAATTGAAACTTTTATGAGCATAACATAAACAGTGTAGCAGTTATTACTTTATCTCACCAATTTGTATTTCCTTTGCAGTGGGCATTAATAAGGAGATGGAAACTACAAACAAGAAAGTATGATTTTATATGTACCTTGTTAATGAAATTGAAGGAAATATACACAAGTACAACTATGGATCAATAATCTGAAATTTTATGTTCAGTTGATGGAAAAATCATCTCACAACTACATTCCTTAGACAAGATTCATGTTAATTATTGATCTTATTAATTATTGATCTTATTAAAAGGGTAATTTGATTTTCAAATTGTTGACAAGCGTGAACAGGAACGCAAAGCTTTTTCTAGGTTGTTCAATTAACTGATTTTCAATTATATTTTTAGGATAGCAGAGGTAAGTCAGCAAGAGTTTCTTTGTACTTCTTCTTTACTGGATTAATAACTATGCATGTTATTTAGGCAGTCTTTGTGGAACGGATAGCACGATTCTTGTAAGAAGGAGTAGTAATATCCTAAACTTGAAACTAGTTCCAATCAAAAGAAAAAAGGACACATTATAATTTTGTCGATGAGTTGATCAAGCCTAATGCAATCATGAAAACTAAGAGTTATGAGCAAGAATGCATGGTCAGATATTAGAAGGGTAAACTTAAAACTATTTTTCATTCTATATGTGTTTGGATTAACAAAGTCAATTCAACCAAAATTACCAATTAGCTTGATGTTTTTATCAATATAGATATTTTAGGAGCAAATCTATGTCACTGCAAATAAGAAGTCCAAGCAAGTTCCAGTTGAGGAATAATAATTATTGGTGGAGATTCCAATCAGACAGATTCAAATATGTAAATAGCGTACAAAAAAAAGCACATGGTTTGGATTTCACAGTCGGAGTACAACGTCTATTCCTCCAAATTTAATTGGTTTGTATTTTCACATTCGTCCAACCAGTCTGTAAAGTTGCAAAATTAAACGCAAATTAGAAAGAAAGAAAGAGTAGCCAAAACATAAAAAACTATAACATGCGAAAATGTAAAATATAATGTTTAATCAAATACAATTTGTTTTCATCAGTTCTGTTAGTCTCTAATTTTGTCTTGATTTAGTGAGAAACCCTAATCCTAAACCCTTCTTACCTACACTTCATTTTTTTCTTCCAGTTGATTTCGATCTTTTTTTTTAGTGTCTTATGGTTTCCATTTCAGTTTTTGAATAATTTATTTAAGTTTGAAATTGAAGGACATGGTTTTAAACGAGGTGTCACCTTATATGCTTGTTTGAACTTCACAAATTCAAATTTTGCTAAGTCATTAATAACGCTACGGGAATAAGGCTATTCCTGTAGCGCCAAGATAATCATGCCTTGATATGTGCCTGTCATCCAAATTTGGTTATGATGACACGAATCGTGGTTTGAGAGTTCCCATGAGTCCCACAATAGCTTGGAATCATTTACTCATTCAAACCGTTTCATAATCAGATTACTTTGTACCTG
This sequence comes from Picea sitchensis, assembly GCA_010110895.2. Classification (NCBI taxonomy): domain Eukaryota; kingdom Viridiplantae; phylum Streptophyta; class Pinopsida; order Pinales; family Pinaceae; genus Picea; species Picea sitchensis. The sequence continues at coordinate 96,225 of SNQJ01S0007555.1, forward strand.
CGAAGGACTCATTTTAAATCGCCCAAATATCAACGATCATTATATTAAACTTGTCTTTCTGTGTTTGATTTTGCTGAATTTAGGCGCGGGTATTTTCTCAGAGGAACGTTATACACTAATAGAATGCAGGTGGCAAATTCAAAACCCGAGGGTGCTAGTTACAACATTGTGTTTTGATGGCGCCAAAGAGGAGTGGAAAGGTAGTCAGAATAAAACCCGAGGGTGTTGAACTTCTTGAATCTTATCCTAATATGGCTCAAAGGTTCAGAGATGGTGGGTAGTTTGAATTCCTTACCACTTTTCAAGGTTACGATGAACAGGTCTCCATGGAGTTCGCACTGAAATTTGATGGTCACGAGGTGGAGATCGGTAAGATTTTGATGCTAGTGACAGAGCAGACAATTGCTAAAGCTTGCAGATTGGTGGTTAGAGGAGAAAGATGGTGGACGAAAGAGCATGTCGTTACAGATTTTTTAAACCAATTCCTGCTTCCAGATAAGCAAAATCCGAATTGGAAAAGGAGAGTACCTCGCAACTGGATTAGACCTGAATGGCACACTGCTCTGATCATTATCCACAGGTATATCACCTGCGAAGGTAGATTTTCACTAGTCTATATCTACCACATTAGAATATTAATGCATTTAAATGGTGATTACCCCTTAAATCTGCCTTATTTTCTACTCAAAATCTTGACAAAGATGTCAAAGAGAGTGCAGTCACTCTCCACCAATGCTAAGCGTAGTCTATTTCATCAAGTCCTAATTAAGGCTTTAGTTATGTCTTCTTTGAGAGAATTACAGAAATCCCTGGAGCTGGCTCATGCAATCTTTAAACCCTAACACACAGTCCAACAAACAGAAGAAAGGCAAAGGGAAAAAGACAGTTACACAGAGCCAAAGTGTTTCAATTGATGAAACCCCTATTAAAGAAGAAATGCCTGACATCAGAGTGACGAGGAATAGCATAAGTAAAAGACCTAAGTTGGATCCAGAAATCGAAACGTTTTCTGAAGAAGATGTTAAAGGGGAAGATGATTCAAATAAATATTTTAAAATTCAAACTATAGTCAAGCATGAATCACCATCAACCAGTAAAAGGGGTGTTGCAGTCAAAAGGACAAAGGTTAAAGGTGTGGCTGCATCTAAAAACCCTAGAAGGAATTCTACTAGGGTTACCAACAAGTACAGAATGAAGTCAAAGGCCATGTTTAATCCATCAATCAAAGAAGAAAGTGTCATAGTTATAGAAGACGACTATGAAAATGTTGAAGCAGGTACCAAGAAAAGGGAACAAAGAACTTCATTTCTTAAGAAACTAGTAAACAAAGGTAAAAAAATGTTTTCATCATCTATAGGACTTGTAACGAGAGCTTCAACCAGATTAGCAAAAGATAAAGAAATGGATAAAGGTATCAGTGAAATCCCTGAGAATAAACATGATTACCTTGTAGACTCAGATCACATATCAGATGTGCCTGAAGCTATAGATTCAACAAGTTCTGATGAAGAACATAGCTCGGGATTAGTCTCTAAGTATCAAGTTAAAGAAAAGGAACTCAAAGTTTCCTTAAACCTGAATGAGCCTGCACCTTTTGAAGAATGCTCAGGATTCAGGGTTAAAATCAGAACTGATAAAGAAAGGATCAAGGAATTCCAGAAAATAGTGAGACAGTTAAGGAAAGAAAAGGCACAAATAGAACAATGGAATGCTCGTCGGAAAGAAAGGATTCAAGGTTTTAAAGAGAAGAAGAAAGAGCAAAGGGAATTTCTCAAAGAACTCGGGGAAATAAACTTTAGACTCTATTGTCACAATGTCGTCCTTACCACAAACCTCAAACAAAAAAATGCTAAAGCTACTACTGTGATTATATCCTAAAGGTTACATGGAGATTACTACAATCATGATTTTAATTTTTTTCAGGAAATATGGCAATGTCTACTCATTTTTGGTAAGTGAGATGCTAAGACCTCGAACTGTTTGAATAAATCAAACTAATTCCTGTTTTGTAGAATCAAATGTAATGCTGGCAAGATCATACAATATCAAGTTGTTGAGCTATGATATATTTTTGGATTGTAGAAGCTCTTTTTGAGTGAACTACCTTAGTAGATAGATACTATTCGAATCTAGTCATTAAATCTATACTAGATGATAGGATCTGGAGGTTTTATGGACAGTTTAAATAGACGGAGGAAATACTATGTGATGGTCGAAAATTGGAGATACAAGGAACCTTTTTGTGAAACTCCTTGTAAAGGCATTTATGTTCAATTTGGCACTTAATAGCAAAGGCATATGGATGGTTAGACCCTCTTTTCTACTCTGTTATTTCTTTCTTCATGCTTGAATTCATTATTCAGATTGCAATGCTTTTGATTCTTGACTGTTAATTAATACAATGAAAATTTTATTGTGGAAATTATTTTTCAAGTTTTGATATCAAGCTGATAGTCTTGTTTCTTTATGATATTTTGAGACAAGAATTTATGTGAATTTGACAAATTGAAGGCTTCATCTTCCCTTTTTCTTAATTGGTTTAATCCATCTATGTGTCTACCTTTTATTCAGTCAATGGGATATGTTATGTTCTGATCTTGATTTTCATGTTATGTTATAACCTTCGGCCAGTTTTCAACCACCTTATTCAAAAAAACAAATTATGAAAACCCTCTAAACACTTTGCAATAAACCTTCTAAACATTTTTGGCACCATTTCCGGGGACGAAGAAACGAAGAGATCTTCCATGGGGAAACAACAAGTTTACATTCAGATCTTGGTGGTGAATAAGATTTTGGACATTATTTAAGACTGTGGTTATTCACCTAGCAACTCCTCTATGGTAATTATGGATCCTAAAAGAGAAGTTAAAGGACCTAAAAATCCTCTAAATTTTTCATCATTTAATAAGAGACTAGTAACCATGAAAAATCCATATCTTGAACCTGTTGCAGCAGTTCCAGATCCTGAAAAGTTACTAAGAAGACCTAAAGTTCTTTCTGGATAGTCTTCACTCTTAAAAGGAAAATTATCTTCAGAAAGTTCTCAAGGACAATCCTCTGAAATCACCAAAACCCAATTAGATGAAGATGTGAATCCTGAAAGTGAAATTAAACCTATTATTAAGCTTGATATAGTTTCATTCCCTTCAACTATTTCAGAATTAAATATAGAATAGTGGAAGTTACTTACTGAACTCATTAAATAGGAGTATCCATACATCTTTCCTATGACTGAAAGTTCGAGAGGTCACAACACAGATACTAAGAGCAAACCAGAGACACCTTCGTCATCTCTTGGATCTGTCTCATCTGAGGATTTTAGATCACATTATTTTTCTTTTGAGAATCCTCTGTTTCTCACCCCATTAGCTGATCATAGTCTAGAAGATAAATCCTTGTCTTCTAAATATCAAGACTCAGTGACAATACATATAAGTTCTAATACACAAGGGACGCTTTCTCCTTCAGCATCACCAATATTACTCGCTCCCAGAGCTCCAAAAATAGCTAATATGGTTGCAAACAGAATGGACGAAATAGTTGCAGCAAGGTATGCTCCTTTGGTTCTTCCACAAGTCATGTATGCCTTTCCACCAAATGATTATATGAGATACTTTCCTAGATTCAATGGAGATGAATCAGTTACTACTGAAGAGAATTTGAGTTCATTTTATAGTTTTGCAGGTAATTTCAATGTAGAGCATGTTGATGTGTGGATGAGATTATTCGTACAGATTCTAAATGGGGAAGCAAGAAAGTGGTTCAGGAGTTTACCTCCTAATTCAATAGTTGATATCATAGCCTTAGATGATTCCTTTATTAAACACTGGGCAGACAAGAAGGACTTTTTATACTACATCACCGAATTCGGTGCTTTAAGGAGGAAACAAGGTGAATCAATACCTGATTTTACCAAAAGGTTCAACCAGATGTATGGTAAAATTCCAGAGGAGATAAAACCTTCAGAGACATCAGCTAAAATCACTTTTTCCAATGCATTCGATGTCAAATTTTCCTTGTTGCTTAGGGAAATAAGAACTACTACCCTCGGTCCGATGCAAGATGTTGCTATCCAGGTAGAATCAAACATATTAGCAGCAGACAAATTGAAGTCTAGAAGTGATAGAGACAGGAAAAAGCAAAAGGAAGAGTTGCCTTCATCTTCTAATTCAACATCTGATTCTAAAATTGATGAAATGGCTAAGATGCTAAAAACTCTAACATATGAAATGGTAAGGTTGAAGATAGAACAAAAACATCCCAGTAGACCTTCACAGGAGGGTGGTTACAGAAATCCAAATCAGTTCAGGTGGCCAAACAATGTACCTCAAATCTTACCAAGAGAAAGAAAAAACCAAGATGACCAAAAGGTTTTGCCTCCTTTTCAGAATAATGCAGTAGATGAGGAGGAGGAGGAGGATGATACAGAAGATGACCATGCAGTTCATTTGAATGATTCTGAATCATCTCCTCTACATGTGACACAGCAGGATTATGAAGATGCTTTGATTGCAAACCAGTTTGAGGAAGGGGATGAAGATGAGATCGTCCAAAAGGAACCTAAAAGGAAAAAATACAATCTCAGATCTAGTTAGAATGCACCTAAAATAGATACACTTGTTTCCACAAGGAAGGCCAGTACTCTAGTTAAGACAGGAATTATCAAAGTTATTCCCAAGACCCAAGCTAATCAACCATTGAAACAACCTGCCAAGGATAGTACTGTTGACATAAAGGAACCAAACAGAAATGTTTCTGCTTTCAGTTTAGAACACGAAATCGACAAAATCAAGATTTTAGTGCCATTATTATAACACATGAAAACATAACCCTTCAGAAAGACTGTCCTCGAGGCTCTACAAGCTCCAACTCATGTCACCTTTTTAGATACAGTCAATCTAGAGGATGAAAACCCTGCTATAACTATTGGACCTCACATTGAAGATAGAATTGATGCCTCTCCACTTTTCTACATTTCATTAAATATCCATGACAAGATATTGCACAACTTCTTAATGGATTCTGGTGCCTCACATAATGTAATGCCTAAGGTGGTGATGGAAGAATTAGGGTTGGACATTACTAGACCATATCAAGATCTATATTATTTTGACTCCAAGAAATTCAAATGCCTTGGAGTTATGAAAGATGTGGTTGTTACTCTTTCCCAATTACCTATGAAAAGTGTGGTATTAGATGTTATCGTGGCTGGCATACCACCAAAATTTGGAATGCTTCTTTCAAGATCTTGGGCTAAGAAGGTAGGTGGTACTCTACAGATAGACCTTAGCTATGCAACCATACCTGTTTTTGGTGGGGAACAACAGAGATTATACACAGAAGTTAGATTGGATTATTTGGTAAGTGATCACAATAATCCCACTAATCATCCTATATATGTTGTAGAAGATGATATTGTTTCTTCTATTTTTCATATGATTGAAGAGATGGAAGAAGTATCAGTCAGAAAGACAAGAACTGCAGTAGGAGACAATAAAAACAATTTTGTTTGGAAAATGTATTTTGACAAGGCATGTTCTAAAGACGGTTATGGAGCTGGTATTGTCTTCATTTCCCCTACCAAGGAGGTTATCCCTATGTCATATAAACTTGAATTTGACACCACTAATAACATCAGTGAGTATGAAGCTTTGTTGTTAGGTTTAAAAGTTATTAAAGATATGGGTGTAGATAAGTTGTCTGTTTTTGGAGACTCATAACTTATTATTCACCAGATCAAGAATATATATCAGACCAAACAGCAAAGGTTAAAACAATACAGAAATGAGGTGTGGGATTATGTGGATAATTTCTTTTCGGAATTTAATATTACTTTTGTGCACAGAAATTTGAATTAGCAGGCTAACTCTTTGGCACTTGCAGCTAGAAAATTTAAAACTCCAATGTTTCCTAATTTGAAGTTCGAAGTTGAATTCAAAAACAGACCTTCAATACCAGATAATATAAAACATTGGCAGGTTTTTAAAGATGATGAGGAAATTCAAAGATTTTTGAAAACTATTGAAGATTTTTCGAACATTTCAATAGATCAAGATGACGAAGATGGTGAAGTAGAAATACATGTTGCAGAAGTCCTTCAAGATACAATTGTTGGCCACAAAATCATTGAACTGAAGACAAACCATATGCCCAAAGGTTTGGTTCCACTAGAAAGGTTGTTCGATCATAATGATGTTTCCAAGAAGGTTGTTATCCAAACAGAAGAAACAGATGTAGTAGACTGTGACATTAGTCCAGATGCAAACCCCAGGTTGGTCAAAATATCTAGGAAACTGTCACAAAAACAAAAAGAAGCATATGTTGAATTAATGAAACAATATTCAGATATATTTTCCTGGTCTTATGAAGATCTGAAGGTGTTTGATACAGAGATCATTCAGCACAAAATTCCTCTGAAGCCTGGATCAAAACCTATTAAGCAAAAGTTCAGGCAATTTAATCCTTTACTGTTACCTATAATAGAAAAGGAGCTGAAAAGGTTGTTGGAAGAAAAAATCATAGTGCCACTAAGATACTCAGAATGGGTAGCCAACCTTATACCTTTCAGGAAGAAGAACGGAGAGATAAGGCTCTATGTAGACTTCAGGAATCTAAACAGGTGCTCTCTGAAAGACAATTATCCATTACCAAAAATGGATTATATCTTACAAAGAGTTGTCGGTGCAAAGAGAATCTCTATGCTTGATGGATATTTAGGGTACAATTAGATATCAGTAATGGAGGAGGACAAAAAGAAAACAGCTTTTACCACTCCTTGGGGAACTTTTATGTATGAAAAGATGCCTTTCGGATTGATGAATGTAGGAGCCACATTTCAAAGGGCTATGGACATCGCTTTCATTGGGGAGAAAGACAGGTTTTTGGTTATTTACCTTGATGACATCACTATATTTCTGGCATCCGATAAAGAACATTTACAGCACTTGAAGCAGACCTTTGAGAAGTGTAGGAGATACAGTATATCACTTAATCCCAAAAAATCACATTTTTCCATGGAGGAAGGAAAGCTTCTAGGACACATTGTTTCACCTGAAGGTATTAAAATAGATCCTAAAAGAGTAAAGGCTATCCAACAAATAGACATTCTGAGAAATAAAAAGTCAATTCAATCCTTCATTGGTAAAATTATTTTTTTAAGGAGGTTTATACCTAACTTTGCAGAGATTGTCAAGTACATCACTGACATGTTGAAAAATGATGCAGAAATTAAGTGGATACCAGAAGCGAGAAAATCCTCTGAAAGGATCAAATAGGCTATCATTCAAGCACATGTTCTAAGTATCCCATATTACTCCAAAGAATTCATGATTTTTTCATTTGCATCAGAAAATGCCATAGTTGTTGTTCTTCTGCAAAGAAATGAGCAAGGATATGAGCAGCCCATCTCCTTCTTTAGCAAAACCCTCAGAGACTCTAAATTGAAGTATGATATAATAGAAAAACAAGCCTATGCCTTGGTAAAGGCTTTAAAATACTTCAGAGTATATGTTCTTCAATCTAAAATTACAGCTTATGTCCCAATCAGTGCAATCAAAGAAATATCGGTTCAGCCTGATTGTGAAGGAAAGCGAGGGAAATGGATAACAAAAATCTTGGAATGTGATCTCACCATAAATACTACTCAGCTGATAAAAGGAAAAGGCCTCGCCAAATTAATGACAGGATCTAATTGCAAAGCAATTGGGTTGTACCATCTTTCAGACATGACACAGGATTCTTTTGTCCAGATTGAAGAAAAAAATTCACAGGTAAACAACAATTATGTTTCTTCAACATGGTACAAAGATATCGTATTTTTTTGTTGAAATTTCAATCTCCCCCAGAGTTGGATAAATCAAAATTGATAGCATTAAAGTTGAGAGCTGTAAAGTACTGTATTGTTGATCAGACCCTGCTCTGGAAGGACCCCAACGGTTTTCTGTTGAGGTGTGTGAAGGAAAAATAATCTAAACAAATCTTTCTTGATCTGCATCATGGTGTCTGCGAAGGCCATCATCATTGGAAGGCTACTTCCTTCAAGATTCTTAGAGTAGGCTATTATTGGCTAGTTCTATTCTCAGATATTTTTGCTCAGGTCAGGGCATGTGAACCTTGTTAGAAATTTGCTGGAAATCAGAAACTTATATCTTTGCCTCTGAAACCAATCATCGCCCATGGACCATTTCAACAGTGGGGATTGGATTTCATCAAAGAGATTAATCCATCATCCTCAGAACAACATAGATGGATTCTTACAGCCCTAGATTATTTTACGAAGTGGATTGAAGCAATTCTGACTCGGAATACAACAGACAAGGTAATCATGGAATTTCTAGAAGGATATATTTTTTCCAAGTTTGGTTGTGCTAAAAAACTAGTCATTGATAATGCACAGGATTTTAAATCAAATTCCATGATTGAATTATGCAATAAGTATAGTATCAAATTTGTTCATTCTACTCCCTACTACCCCCAAGGGAACGGATTGGCAGAATCTTCGAATAAAACTCTGATAAGAATTATCAAAAAACTACTGACAGAAAATAAAAAATCATGGGATTCCAAGTTAAAGTTTTCCCTTTAGATTGATCGTATTAGCAACAAGAAGTCTATTGGGACATCTCCTTTCTAGATGGTATATGGGACAGAAGCAATTCTTCCAACTCAATTGGGCCTTCCAGTCTTAAAGTTTCTACAAGAAGAGATAGAAGAACCCAATGATGTCCAAAGAAGAATTTTGCAGATGATTGAAGTTCAGCAGGTCAGAGAACAGGTAAATCAGAAAGTTGTTTCTCACCAGAGAAAAATCAAGGCTACATTCGATAAGGGAACTAAGAAATATGTTTTCAATGAGGAAGATTTGGTGTTAAGATGGGATGCCAGGAGAGAGGATAAAGAAAAAACATGGAAAGTTCGATAACCTATGGTATGGTCCTTTCAGAATAGCCAAGGTAATGAACAATAACACTTTTCTCCTGCATAATTTAGACAACACTGAAACTTTTGGGGGGGAAGTGAATGGGAGGTTCTTGAAGCACTATTTTCTCTAAGGATTCATCAAGTTTTCAGTTAGTACATTAGGTTTTCCTTTCAATAAAGACTCCATATACCCAATGCACTTGCTTTTACAGTTATGCTGAGAATAAAACATCGACAGATGCAAGGAGATCAGTGAATCAGAGATAAAGGAAAAGGCATTGGTCTGCAGTTCTTGGAGTTTATTATCAAAACTCCATCCCCAGAAGGAGCCAGTGTTAGTCTCTAATTTTGTCTTGATTTAGTGAGAAACCCTAATCCTAAACCCTTCTTACCTACACTTCATTTTTTTCTTCCATTTGATTTCAATCTTTGTTTTTAGTGTCTTATGGTTTGCATTTCAGTTTTTGAATAATTTATTTTAGTTTGAAATTGAAAGACATGGTTTTAAATGAGTTGTCACCTTATATGCCTGTTTGAACTTCACAAATTCAAATTTTGCTAAGTCATTAATAGCACTATGGAAATAAGGCTATTCCTGTAGCGCCAAGATAATCATGCCTTGATATACGCCTGTCATCCAGATTTCGTTATGATGACACGAATCATGGTTTGAGAGTTTGCATGTGTACCACAATAGCTTGGAATCATTTATTGATTCAAACCATTTCATAATCAGATTGCTTTGTACCCACGAAGGACTCATTTTAAATAGCCCAAATCTCAACAATAATTATATTAAACCTGTCTTTCTATGCTTGATTTTGCTGAATTTAGGTGCAGGTATTTGCTCAGAGGAACGTTATACACTAACATATTGCAGGTGGAAAATTCAGAACCCAAGGGTGCTAGTTACAGCATTGTGTTTTGATGGCGCCAAAGAGGAGTGGACAGGTAGTCAGAATAGAACTCGAGGGTGTTGAACTTCTTGAAGCTTATCCTCGGATGAATCAAAGGTTCAGAGATGCCGGGTGGTTTGAATTCCTTACCACTTTTCAAGGTTACGATAAGTAGGTCTCCATGGAGTTCGCACTGAACTTTGATGGTCACGAGGTGGAGATCGGTAAGATGTTGATGCTAGTGACAGAGAAGACAATTGTTAAAGCTTGCAGATTGGTGGTTGGAGGAGAAAGGTGGTGGAATAAAGAGCATGTGGTTACAGAGTTTGTAAACCAATTCCTGCTTCCATATAAGAAAAATCTGAATTGGAAAAGGGGAGTACATCGCAGTTGGATTAGACCTGAATGGCACACTTCCCTTATCGTTATCCATAGGTATATCACCTGTGAAGGTATATTTTCACTAGTCTATATCTACCACATTAGGATATTAATGCATTTAAATGGCGATTACACCTTAAATCAACCTTATTTTCTACTCAAAAGCTTGACAAAGATGTCAAAGAGAGTGCAGTCACTCTCCACCAATGCTAAGAGTAGTCTGTTTCATCAAGTCCTAATTAATACTTTAGTTATGTCTACTTTGAGAGAATTACAGAAGCCATGGAGCTGGCTCATGCAATCTTTAAACCCTAACACACCATCCAACAAATAGAAGAAAGGCAAAGGGAAAAAGACGGTTACACAGAGCCAAAATATTTCAATTGATGAAACCCCTGTTAAAGAAGAAATGTTTGACATCAGAGTGACAAGGAATAGCAGAAGTAAAAGACCTAAGTTGGATCCAGAAATCGAAACGTTTTCTAAAGAAGATGTTAAAGGGGAAGATGATTCAGATAAAGATTTTAATATTCAAACTATAGTCAAGCATGAATCTCCATCAACCAGTAAAAGGTGTGTTGCAGTCAAAAGGACAAAGGTTAAAGGTGTGTCTGCGTCTAAAAAACCTAGAAGGAATTATACTAGGGTTACCAACAAGTACAGACTGAAGTCAAAGGCCATGTTTAATCCATAAATCAAAGAAGAAAACGTCATGTTTATAGAAGATGACTCTAAAAATGTTGAAGCAGGTACCAGGAAAAGGGGAAAAAAAACTTCATTGCTTAAGAAACCAGTAAACAAAGGTAAACAAATGATTTCATCATCTGCAGGACCTATAATGAGAGCTTCAACCAGATTAGCAAAAGCTAAATAAATGGCTAAAGGTATCAGTGAAATCCCTGAGAATAAACAAGATTACCTTATAGACTCAGATCACATATCAAATGTGCCTGAAGCTATAGATTCAGCAAGTTCTGATGAAGAACATAGCTCGGGATTAGTCTCTAAGTACCAAGTTAAAGAAAAGGAACCCAAAGTTGCCTTAAACATGAATGAGCCTGCACCTTTTGAAGAATGCTCAGGATTCAAGGTTAAAATCAGAACTAATAAAGAAAGGATCAAGGAATTCCATAAAACAGTGAGACAGTTAAGGAAAGAAAAGGCACAAATAGAACAATGGAATGCTCATTAGCAAGAAAGAATTCAAGGTTTTAAAAAGAAGAAGAAAGAGCAAAGGGAATTTCTCAAAGAACTCAGGGAAATAAACTTCAGACTCTATTGGCACAATATTGTACTTACCACAAAGTTCAAATAGAAAAATGCTAAAGCTACTACTGTGATTATATCCTAAAGGTTACATGGAGATTGCTACAATCATGATTTTAATGTTTTCCAGGAAATATGGCAATGTCTACTCATTTTTGGTAAGTGAGATGCTAAGAATCAAACTAATTCATGTTTTGTAGAATCAAATGTAATGCTGGCAAGAGCATACAATATCAAGTTGTTGAGATATGATCTATTTTTGGATTGTAGAAGCTCTTTTTGAGTGAACTACCTTAGTAGATAGATACTGTTTGAATCTAGTCATTAAAGCTATACTAGATGATAGGATTTGGAGGTTTTATGGATAGTTTAAATAGACAGAGGAAAGACTATGTGATGGTTGAAAAATTGGAGATACAGGAAACCTTTGTGTGAAACTCCTTGTAAAGGCATTTATGTTCAATTTGACACTTAATAGCAAAGGCATATGGATGGTTAGACCCTCTTTTCTACTCTGTTATTTCTTTCTTCATGCTTGAATTCATTATTCAGATTGCAATGCTTTTGATTCTTGACTATTAATTAATACAGTGAAAATTTTACTGTGGAAATTATTTTTCAAGTTTTGATATCAAGCTGATAGTCTTGTTTCTTTATGATATTTTGAGACAAGAATTTATGTGAAGTTGACAAATTGAAGGCTTCATCTTCCCTTTTTCTTAATTGGTTTAATCCATCTATGTGTCTACCTTTTATTCAGTCAATGGGATATGCTATGTTCTGAACTTGATTTTCATGTTATGTTATAACCTTCAGCCAGTTTTCAACCACCTTATTCAAAAAACCAAATTATAAAAACCTTCTAAACACTTTGCAATAAACCGATGATGCCTTATCTTTCCCTCTCACAGTCAAGTGAAACTTTAGGGACTAATAGGTTCACTGGAGCCTTACACATCAATTGCCTCTCTCAAATCTGAGTACATTGATTTAATCAACACAACTTCAGTAAGCATGGTTTATTGATTATGTGGAAGCTTGGAATATTTAATTTGAACCGAATGTAAAAAGTGAACCTTTGGAATTGTTGCATGTATGTATTCTTTCATTATTGTTTCATCTGATGTGCTTGCACCCTTGTGAATGGTTGGATCTACATTAATAAATTTACGGGCTCGGTGCCATCATGTATTGTCACCCCGAAAAACCTCTTTCACGTCTTGCTGCACACATCTGTCACCCAGACACTTCCTCTAGATCTCGGTCTGAACACCAACTTAAATTCCTTTGAAATCTCGCTTAGTGAGATCCGCAGTTCAAATCTTGTTAATCTCTACAAGGGAGGCAAGATTCAGAAAGATCAAACTACTAACTTGTGCATGTAGGAAGCTTGGGGATTCATCTATAGCGCAAGAACAATTGAAAGGCAGCATCTAGACTGAGAACGAGAACGTGAAAGGAAAATTCAAGGCTGACAGTGCAGCAGAGGGAAGCAACTATAGTGCAAGAACAAGTGAAAGGCAGCATCTAGACTAAGAACGATAATGTGAAAGGAAACTTCAAGGCTGACAGTGCAGCAGAGGGAAGGCCAGTGCAGCAAAGGGAAGGACAGACTGAGAGTGGCCCTCATGATATGATTTGGGCCATGGTAAGGGGATGACCAGAATATGGCTTATCAGGTAAAAAGAATAAGTATAAAAAGAATAAGTATGAGGGTTTTGCATGGGACTCAACCTTCACTAGTAGACACGAATTTTGCATTGAATCCAGTGTGCACGGTATGGTTGGACACCTAACAAAGGGCATGTGAAATGTCTATGTTATAAATATGGGTTAAGCACTTAAACATTTAATGTTAATGAACGAATGATATCTCCAAAGATAGCATTAGTTCAACTCAAAGCATGCATGCCTTAACCTAGTCATCATTTACCAAGTTTCAAACCAAATACTTTGCATATCTTCTCCTTGTGCCTCGGGAAGAGGCCAAATAAGATGTCAAAGTGGAAAGTTTGGTTAAAAAATCAAATATGATATGGGAAATTGTATAAAGCACTCGAAACTTTGGTTAAAATGCGTTGGTTTTTGTGTAGAACTAATAGAAGAAGGCCAAACCGTTTACTATAGTCCCTCCAGCCCGAAGGGCAGGGACTAATAAATGCCTCATACCATTTACACATGAAGATTACCATTTGGAATTGTATGTAATATAGCTTAATAATTTGTTAGTATTTTCTAATTAAGTTGCCCATAGGTTAAGTTTTAATATTTTGCACTCACAATTATCATATTCAAAATTCACTACAACTCTACAATCAAAGTTCACCATTGATTTATCTCCACAATCCACACAAAAGAGTTGAATATCCGATCACATACCACCGTGCAAGGACACAAGGGGCACAATATTAAAATAATGTATCTACTTTACTTAATATATTATAAATGTCCTTAAGGCTTATATGAAAGAGGACATTTGAATGTATTGGCACATTTTGTATGCATAGGTTCTTACTATTTTATCACATCCTTTTTCTATGTTTAATTCATCCAAATATGCCTTTCATAGTTTTCCTAATGAAGCTTCTCTCATTCATTCCTTACACAACATATTGGGCGAATTATTATCGCTCAACTCCTCATGAAGAGGAGTGTTACATGAATGTTTTCTCTTAAATTTTTCTATTATTTATAATTATTCCTCTCTTTTTCATATATACATCTCGATTTCTCTTAAATTTTTCTATTATTTATAATTATTCCTCTCTTTTTCATATATACATCTCGATCTACATATCTACATAGTAATTGCATCATTGTTAGATATCACAAACTTATTGATTCCATCATCTTCTATTGTTGTTTGAATAATCTTGCATGATTAGTAAAATTACATATATTAATTTTAAAGTAGAGTTTGTGATATTGTATTGAAATAATCATATACCCAACTTATGAGATGACCATTTTANACAAACTTATTGATTCCATCATCTTCTATTGTTGTTTGAATAATCTTGCATGATTAGTAAAATTACATATATTAATTTTAAAGTAGAGTTTGTGATATTGTATTGAAATAATCATATACCCAACTTATGAGATGACCATTTTACTCAAGGAGGGATTCTTCCATTACTTTTGTTCCATAATCATCATCTCATATACATGACACACCAACATATGAATTATGGAGGTATTCATTAAGGAAATAGAAGGATTCATGAACGATATATCATTCAACAGTGGAACCCTTTGGACATGCCAGTTGCTTCATAATATGCCTCTCCAAGAAGAACATTGACAACCCTGTAGAAACAACACCATCTATGTCATAGGTTCACTGAGTGGAGACCCCATGGTTTTCACCTTTTATATTAGTTCTTGAATAAAAAAATATTATATTCTTGAAATGTACACATATAAAATGCAATAATTATCCAAGGGTTTAGCTCAACTAGTTGTCACCAATGTTGTTAGGAATTTTGTTATTTTCATGCCAACAAGTTCTCGGTTTGAATCCCCCTGGATGATATCACAACATCTTCACTTAGTGAATCTATGACATAGCAAGTGCATTCGTGGGATATCAAAGAATACCCCTAATTCCATTAGATGTTGATAAATACCTTCAAAAATCCTTTTGTTGCACCCCCCTCTCAATAAATTGTTAAAATATATTAAAAAAAACTTTTTATACCACCAATACCTATAAACCCCCCGATACCCTACATCCCCCCCCAATACCTACAACATATTGAATTTATTTTTTACAATTTTAAAACCCCCTTTATAAATGAACGTGATAAGATATTGGTCAACAAGGTGAAGCCCCCTATGGGTGAGATGCACTAGATCACAACAATGGGTTTAATAGGGATGTCATCCATGGATGTATGAAAGCATCCCTTAGGTTTCCCTATGATTTTTGCCTAGAAATACAATTTAATAATTGAAAGTAAACATCGATAAACTATGTTTCTTGCAAATACCTTTAAAATATTGTGTCAATCACAGATTTTGAGGACAATAAAGTAAACATCAATAAACTATTTTTCTTGCAAATACCTTCAAACATTGTGTTAATCATAGATTTTGAGGACAATGACATGTCCATCATACATGTAAAATTCTTTCCTTTGGATTATCCATAATTACTCGATGAATAACTTTCAAAAAACACCCTCTTTGTTATCTTTAATTGATATTTAGATAAAATCTATGGAGTCTCATTATAGGTTGGGTAGTTGTCATTTACTTTTCACCCAAGCTCAACCATATAGAAACACTCTTCTCTAAGATTAATTTAAAACATACAAGTGAGGGACTTGACTCTTTCCCTAGTTATGAATTATACTCACATTAAGTCAACACAAGCCTACTTCCAAGGTTGTGAATGTACAATGACATCAATTTCAATGATAAATGTACTAGTAACAAATCTTACCCCACTAGGAAAACGAATTCAGGATGACATAAAGATGGTGGAAAAGTGAATATCATCCAATGATCATAATTGAAATATTTTCCCATGTGGGAGAATGACTAGAGGGTGAAATCAATACAATAAAAAACTAAAAATCCTCCAACCATCATAACTCACGAGGGAGGGTCACAAGCAGGCTCACTTGATGAACCTTTTGCATACCATGTGCATTCACGGGTTATGATAAACTACCCCTAATTTCACTACATATAAATAATACCTACCAAAATCCTTTTTGTGAATTCCCCTTCACGATACATCTTTCTAATTAAACATCCCACAATTTTCACTAGATATCCTAGGTATCCATAAATTTTTCCATGACAATTTTAATACCTCTTTTTATTTCTACCCCTAGTGTGATGACATGACATGACTCTTGTAAGCCATGGATGAGGTTTATGCGAATTGGTGGACGACCTATTTTTTTCTTTTCTTGTTCCTTATTTTAATTTAATTAGTGTATTGATTGGAGATTAATGGAAATTCTAACAATAGTAATTTATTTTCATTATCCAATGAGGCCAAAACGATCAATGGAACCTTTTGGTCAAATCCTTGATTTCAATGGGTGCCAAATTAATGGTAGAATACATGCAGCAAATCGATATGGGAGAATTGAAAAATATGTTGAGTCGTGTAACACTCAAACAACTATATAAATTAATACATATATGAGAGTTTCTCATGTCACAAAGGGGTTTATGGGCATTGAACAAGAAAGAATAATAAGAGCATCTCAAGAAAACGAATACGACGTCGTGTATCTTGAAGGCTATGGACCAATCCAATATGAAGCAACCTAATGTAGCCAAAGCCTGAGATTCATTCAAAAGATCAAATAAACCATGTAAACACATGAGAATGGAAAAATAACTCTCTTTTATTCCTTCTCCATCTTATCTATTACAATGGAAGTTCAACCCCTTATAACTACTATATGAGATTTTTGAAAACAACTAATTTTTAAAAAACAACTATTTTTAAAAAAACAACTATTTTTAAAAAAACAACTAAATTTAGAAAATTCTAGCATGAATCTAAAATTGACCACTAACTAAGAGCTAACTAGAGCGGAACTATTTGTCAACTTGTTTTTCTGATTAATTTCATAAATTAAGAGATAATTGATAATTGAAAAATTAAAAATTCACGTAAAAACACTAAAACCCCAATTTGAGGCCTTATATGAAGGAATTTGGCCCCAAAAAAGTGTCAAAATAATGTTGGATCTAATAAATTAGATTGACATGGAAGTGAACTCTTCGAGACACAACTCCTCATAAAATTTCAGCCCAAACGGATAACCGAGTCAAAAGTTATGACCCTCGAAAAATCCCCGAAAAATCCTTACATCATTCTCCTTTGATCGAAAAGAGCACAGCTCCTGCAAGTTACTTTCTTCAAATTTTTTCCATTTAATGGGGTCTAGGTTTAGTAAGTCCCCCTCTGTAATCCATGTACTCTCTGATGGTGATACGCCTTCCCACTGGACCAAATATCGGTTGTATTGGCCTTGCCGAGTATGAAGGGTTTTCTTATCTAAAATTTGTGCAATCTTTTCCTTTTTCTTGCTTGGAATGGCTTGTTGCCAATCCACCTCTGCCTCACTATCATCACCCAGATTGTCCCCATGGAAGATATACAAATCAGAAACATTAAACACAAGAGATATATTGAGGTCGGCTGGTAAATCGACCTTATAAGCATTGTCATTGATTTTCTTAAGAATCTTGCAAGGACCAGTTTTCTTATACTTCAACTTGTGGTAGGTTCCTCTAGGAAACCGCTTCTTTTGTAAATAAACTGTCACCAAATCACCTTCATTAAATACCTGGTATCGTCGATGATCATCTTTTATAAAAAAATTGTGTTCATTATTGGCTTGTAGTTTTTGTTTCACATGTTGTTGTAACTCTTGAATGTGTTCTGTAAATGCTTCCCAATCATCACTGATCCTATCCCCAAGTGGCAGTTGCACCAAATCTAAGACACCCATGGGATTTCTACCATAAACAACTTGGAATGGAGATTTACCTATATATCTATCCACTAAACTATTGTAGGAAAATTCTACTCGAGGTAAAGCTAAATCCCATTTCTTGGGATTCTCTCCAATAATGCTCTGTAACAGGTTTCCCAAAATCTAATTTACTACCTCGGTTTGCCCATTTGTTTGGGGGTGATAGGCATTGTTGAACTATAATTTAGTCCCCATTTTATTCCATAAATTCCTCCAAAAATGACCCAAGAACCGTGTATTTCTATTAGAGGTAATAATTTTTGGAACCCCATGCAATCTAACAACTTCTGAAAAAAACAATTATGCCACCCTCGATGCATCACTAGTTTTATTTCATTCACAAGATCAAATAAATCGTACAAACACATGAGAATGGAAACATAACTCTCTTTTATTCCTTCTCCATCCTAACTATTACAATGGAAGTCCAACCCCTTATAACTACTATCTGTGATTTTCGAAAACAACTAATTTTAGAAAAAACAATTATTTTTTGAAAAACAACTAAATTTAGAAAATTCTCCCATGACTCTAAAAATTGACCACTAACTAAGATCTAACTAGAGAGACACTATTTGTCAACTCACTTTTCTTATTAAGTTCATATAATTGATAATTGAAAAAATAAAAATTTCTGTAAAAACACTAAAACCCCAAATTGAGGCCTTACATGAAGGAATTTGGCCCTTACTTTTTATTTGTTAGATCAGATCGGCACAGTAGTGAACTCTTCAAGATGCAACTCCCCGTAAAATTTCATCCCAAACTGATAACCGAGTCAAAAGTTATGACGCTCGGAAAATCCCCGAAAAATTCCTGCATCACAACCCATTCAAATCCCCCCCACCTTCCATACCTAATTCAACCCCCCTTATACCATATTTTAAACCCCCCCAATATCTATATGTTTTTAATATATTAAAAATACCAATTGACTCCTATATACTAAGAAATAATTTGTTTTCTTTTTTAATAGAATTGTATACTGCCCAAAATGAATTCACATGGTAGAATATTCCCTAATTAGTGAATCCCCTATGGGGAGGGTGAGGCTCAGTGTACAGGAGGGAGCCATTGGTTCAAGAAGACTCGCAATGATACTTTTCTGATCACATTTTCCACCATAAAACATGATCATAAAAACATTGATTGTGTCTTCTTGGTAGCAATAGCTCTATTTGTTAGAAAAAATTGTAGTCCAATTGGTTAATCTCTTGACATGTTCAAACTTGTATTGTTCAAAACATCCCATAACCCTCCTAATCTGAGAAGATTGATGGACCATCTCCCATGGTGGGTTATGTGTTTTTCCTTTGTTTAACCAATGAGTATTTTATAATGCCTTTAACGATTGTTTTATTTTATAAATCCTAATTTTAGGGCCTCAAAGGTGCCCCTAAAAAGGACGTTTACTTAGGCTTAATTATTAGAGCTATTTCTTTGGATTATATTTGTAGATAGCCCAAGGGCCATATTACTAGGTATTTGGCTAATTTGGTGCTAACGTGTGTACGATGTGAATCTCCCTAGATGAAGCACACATGTTTACACCAATAAATTTATTAAAGTACCTTCCACAAATATGGAAAAGCATGAATTAGATTTCCCATAATTTTTATTTTTTTTTAAGATTATATTTTATGTCATTATAACAATTCTTAAGCAATCTAAATATTCCTATAAACCATCAAACTAAGATTTCCTTGAGAAGTATAACTAAAATTGATTTTTAGCAAAGCTCCTCCTCACAATTTGACTAATCTAATTGACTAATCTAATTTCCTTTAAGAAATAGTTTACTCCCTAAATAACCCCTAGTATGATACTCAAATTTGCACCATTAACACCACATAAGATGGTCCCTTTATGTACTTTCCAAGTCAAAGAATGCCTAGTAGAGCAACCAAATTTTCCCTATGGCTAGGGAGGTTCATAGGTTTCGAACATCATATAAGATGATCATCTATGCACTCTCGAAGTAGCCCATTAAAATCCAACATAGTCTTCAAATGGATGAAAAGAAAAAATCGAACATCATATAAGATGGTCCCTCTATGCACTCTCGAAGTCGCCCCTTAAAATCCAACATAGTGATCGAATGGATGAAAAGCAAAAATGGATGAATCTGCGTGGGTCCTAAAGCCCGATAGAGTAAGGCATCCTCACCTCACACCACGCTTAAGCAACCACTTCTTTGGAGTAGCCGACGTTCCTTGGATTACCTATCAATACATATCTCTTGGATCACCTATATATACACATCCTTGGATCACCTATATATACATACCCTTCGATATTAGGAGGTTGTTGCGAAAATTTTCCTGATCAAAGACGTATGAATAACTAAACAGTAAAAACTTGAAACCATGGCCTCCATTGTCGATGCAGATTATGACTGGTTGTTCAAGGTTGTGCTCTTGGGGGACAGTGGTGCAGGAAAAACGAGCTTATTATCCAGAATCTCCGAGGATAATTTCAGAAAGAATTCCAAACCAACGATTGCAGTAGAATTCGCCACCCACACCAAACAGATTGATGGCAAAATCATCAAGGCTCAGCTTTGGGACACTGCGGGTCAAGAAAGGTACGCAAAGCTCAAAGAACAAACATAACTCCATACTGTAAGTCTGTTTTTCTTTTGCTTCTTTTATTTTTGTCTAATAATCTGCTTATATTGTGATCAGATATCGTGCTATAACAACTTCTTTCTATAGACGATCCGCGGGAGCATTAGTGGTCTACGATATAAGCAGCCGGCGGAGCTTTGAGAACGTTGAGAGATGGCTGAAGGACCTGAGGGAACAAAACAGTTCGGAATTGGTGATAATGCTGGTGGGGAACAAGACCGACCTCCAGGATCTCAGATGCGTATCCACCAAAGAAGGCAGGGATTTGGCCGAGAGAGAAGGCCTGTGTTTCATAGAGACTTCGGCAAAAGATGCTGTGAACGTGGAGACTGCATTTACAGAGCTACTTACTCGGATTTATCGCCAGTTTGTGGGCGCTAAACTTGTTGAGGATGGAAAGCCCAAAGCTGGTGCTGCATGGTTGGGGACACCGATTGTTATTGGTTGCATTGGGAGGGGCAAATATAAGGAAACGAAAGCTAACAATGGTCGNTTTCAGAAAGAATTCCAAACCAACGATTGCAGTAGAATTCGCCACCCACACCAAACAGATTGATGGCAAAATCATCAAGGCTCAGCTTTGGGACACTGCGGGTCAAGAAAGGTACGCAAAGCTCAAAGAACAAACATAACTCCATACTGTAAGTCTGTTTTTCTTTTGCTTCTTTTATTTTTGTCTAATAATCTGCTTATATTGTGATCAGATATCGTGCTATAACAACTTCTTTCTATAGACGATCCGCGGGAGCATTAGTGGTCTACGATATAAGCAGCCGGCGGAGCTTTGAGAACGTTGAGAGATGGCTGAAGGACCTGAGGGAACAAAACAGTTCGGAATTGGTGATAATGCTGGTGGGGAACAAGACCGACCTCCAGGATCTCAGATGCGTATCCACCAAAGAAGGCAGGGATTTGGCCGAGAGAGAAGGCCTGTGTTTCATAGAGACTTCGGCAAAAGATGCTGTGAACGTGGAGACTGCATTTACAGAGCTACTTACTCGGATTTATCGCCAGTTTGTGGGCGCTAAACTTGTTGAGGATGGAAAGCCCAAAGCTGGTGCTGCATGGTTGGGGACACCGATTGTTATTGGTTGCATTGGGAGGGGCAAATATAAGGAAACGAAAGCTAACAATGGTCGGTGTTGCAGTTAGAGTTAGGATCACTTCTTGTATTAGTAGAATTATGTAGTGTAAATATATACTGGTGATTATATTATTGGGATCTCATTGAATATGAGATATTTGACTCATTGTTCTCTGATGTTTAAAGGTTTACTCATCTCCTATGCTTTTAAATGCAACTAGTTAAAATTCTATGAAATTTTACATGATTTTATAGATAGGACATTTTCCAAAGGTTTCATAGTAAGTACAACTCCTCTTTGTTGAAAATGGATACAGATGAATTGTTTGAGCTATTCCTTGATTGTATATATAAGTTTGTAAAATAAGTAATGTTTTATATACCAGTGTTTAATGATTAATGTTTGATAAATGGATTTGGTTTTAGTGAATGTTAATTATTATTATATAAGATATAAGTGTATATGATAAATAATAAACAATATTTTATATAATTAATATATAAATATGTATGATGAATAATAAGCAACCTTGTATATATAATTGTTTATAGGTTGGATAGGTCAATGTTTATAGGTTGGATAAGTCTTTTTTTTATCTCTTTGTGTGATGTGTGTTATAGTTGCAATTTTGTTCATTTTTAACCAGGAATCGGAGCCAATTCACGGGACACAAAAGGTTCATGTGGTGAAAAGCAAGACTTCAGAAATTGAAAATATTTCTATTATAAAAATAATTACCAAAATTCTGCAGCTGCTATGCATGCTTTCATTCCAATCCCACTATTCTACTGCTGCGGGTTAAGCATTATCTCTTTAACCAGAGGATATCCATTATTTTCTCAACAGAAATGTTATGGATGTGCAGACTGACTGGGAATTTTGAAAATTTGAAAAAAAGATTGGGAAAATGTTGTTGTTGTGTTGAATAGAAATAGTTGTTGGAATATATAATTCCTACTTATCTAATATGATTTCTAATGTATTGAAAGTTAGAGTTAATCTCTAGGTGAGTTGTGTGATCTTATTTTTAAGAGGTTGTTTGTGAGTTGGATTTGTGAGATCCTAGTTTGATGTGTAGTTGAGATATTCTCTCAACCTCTCTAGTTATCTTTGGAATAAGTTAAAATTGATAACAATTTGTGCACTTTATATAATAGAGTCCAATATATTAATATTTAACAAGTAATTGAATATTTCTATATTATATTCTACTCTCCCATTTTATCATGAAAAAAAGAATTTGCAGTTAGTTATGTTGAAGAAAGAAGAATTCAAATGGAATGATTTACAGTTTCAATATATTACAGTGATTTGATTTTATCTGAGAAATGTATTGTAGTTTGATTTTCTGATTGGGCTATGTACATGTAGAAAGCCGACTAAGGTCTCCATGTCAAGTTTCAACCACCAGTGGAAGAAATGGCCAACCTATTAGACATAGGTTTGGAGATTCTGGCTAGATGAAGAGGTGCATGAATTGTTTCAATTAACTCTTTATTGTATATATGTGTGTTTATGATTAAAAATACATTCCCTGTGTCTATCTCTTCATGGCTCTCTCTCCCTTTGTGTTGTCTTCTTTGTTGTAGTTGCCATTTTGTTCATTGTTTAACACTCTTCATGTCTAAACTATTCATTAATGTCAGAGTTTCATATACGTAGACTTGTTCCATTTTATTTTCCTACGTTACAATATGAATCCACCTCACCTTTACTGCGCCAGAAATGTCAGCCTTCAAAGCTTTTCTTGTGAACGTTCCATTGTTGGTCTTGCTTTTCTTGTGAACGTTCCATTGTTGGTCTTCTGCACCTAGAAGCTTCTCTGCAATCTGTCTATCTACAAACTATAACTACAGGACTTTATTACTAATTCCACAACCCAACCTTGTATTTCCTCCAACTCACGCATCTGCAAGTTCGCTTTGTGGCACTCACAAACTTGCCTTCCTGTTCTTGAAGTCCAACAGTCCATGCAACATATTTAATCTCTTTAATAGGGACAAGATTCGAAAGTTGGAGCGTCCCAACCTGAGAAGCCACAACAAACTTAATAGTTATAAATGTAAGTCCATTTATAATAAGTATTCTGTGAAAGTTTTATTAATCTTCCAGCTCTACTCTTAGTACCATTTGCAGTTGCTGCGCCATCAAACCAGCCTGTAGGGATATCTTTAAGTGCTGGTTTCTGTTTGTTTCATTATAATCTTGGATTGTTTGTATGTGTATCATTCCAGGAAATGTAGAGGCCAAGTGCTTTGTGGGCTGGTGCGCTTGTTGATGGAAAAGTATTTTCAAAAATAATTAAATTTCTTTCTTCAAAAATAATTAAATTTCTTTCTTCCAAAATAATTAAATTTGTTTCTAACCAGACAGTCCAGCAGATAAATGGGGGAAGATGTCTGTGCTTTTGCTCTTTTCGAGTCCACGATTCAAAACAAGCAGCAAGGTTGTTGCCGTCCCAGGCGGAATGAAGTTTAAGAGCCATGGCTGTAGTTTTCCAGACCTGTTTAAAGAAGGTGCACTTGATAAAGAGGTGGTCGATCGATTCTGAATCGATTTAGCAGAGATGGCAGTAGCTTGGGCCCGTCCATCCCTTTCTCAAGAGGTTATCGCACGTAATTGTTTTGTTTTTTATCAGCAGCCAGGTGAAATACTTAATTTTTGGCGGTATGTTCCAGGCCCAAAACCGATGTTTCCAGCCTCTGAGATTTATGGTCCAATGCAAATTGGAAATCGCTGCATAGACATTTTGTGCTGAGAGGTTTCCTGAGCGGTCGCCCCCTGTCCAATGTGGGTGATCTTCCGTGGAGTTTAGATGTATGCCAAGCTGTGTAAGAGCCAGGCGGTAATTTTCCCATTCGCGGGCTGCGTCATCAGAGAGTCCAAGTGAAGCCCTGGAAATCTAGGATTGAGGCTGAGCGTCCGATCTGCAGGAGGCTCGGATTTGAAAGAGGTACGAGATGTGTTTTGAATTCAAGTGGGTTATCAGCTGTGGTGAGAGCTTGACAAAAGCATCCATCCCCAGAATGCAGTCACGACCAAGGACAATTGTGTGCCCCGAGCCAGAACGCCAGCAGAGCCATGATGTGATCAGGGTTTTTGCTTTCAGCAAGTTTTTTCGCAAAAAAGAAACCGTTCTGGGGATGTCTGTCTCCGCTAAGAGCCAACTCTTCACTGTATGGTGGCAGAGATATTTGTCCAGGATTATGGTGTGCCAAATACCCGGATTAATGAGGATACGCCATAGAGTGCTGGCTGCAAGAGCTTGGCTAAAAAGGAGAGGGTTCCGAATCCCCCATCCTCCCTTATTCTTTGGTTTGGCCAGGGTTTGCCAGCTGCAAAGATGCTGACGAGAGTGATTGGAGCATCCAGACCAGAGAAAATTAAACATCATCTTACAGAGTTTTGCTAGGGCCATTCAATACACTGCCTGCCCTTCAAGAACAACTTTGAGCAGAGTGAAACGTCCTCCAAGTGAGAGCCACCTCGTACTCCAATGTCCTATTCTTTTTTCCACTTTGATGAGAGTCAATTCCACTGAGACGGCTTGTATGAATCTGGTTTTAGGTGATAGCCCAGATATTTTAAACCAGATGAGAGTGGTAAAAAAGTATGGGGAAAATACGTTTGATTTGGTCCAAAGAAGTGCAGGGGATATTTGCAAAGTGGAAAGAAGATTTATTCCAATTTATTATCAAGCCTGTGGCACTGAAAAAAATGTTTAAGATCTCCTTGATTTTTGTCCATTCCTTAAGAGTACCCTTGGTCAAGATGAGGATGTCGTCTGCAAAAAGAAGGTGAAGGATCTTGTTGGTCTTGGACACCTTTAGTCCAGTAATCTTACCTTCAGCTTGTGCTGATTTGAGAAGAAGGCTCAAAGCTTCCATTACCAGGATGAAGAGTAAAGGTGAGAGAGGGTGGCCCTGCCTCAAACCCTTGCCCATGCGGAAGAAGGTGGAGGATTCTCCATTGACCAAAATGGCAAGGTTTGCACTTGTGATACAACTAATAATCCATTTTATCATTTGTGGACTGAAGCCTGTCTTTGTTAGGATTAATCTAATGAAATCCTAGTCGATGCAGTCAAAGGCCTTTTTGAGATCCAATTTGAAGCTGAGTGCTTTGGATTTCTTGGTTTTTATACTGTGGAGGCATTCCTGGGTTGTGCCTATGGCATCTATAATTTGACGGCCTTTTAAAAACCCCAACTGCTCCTCAACTGAAGGAGAGGAATCCTCAACTCATCCCAAAGATCTCTCAAGTGGTTGAACCTCTCCAAGGTTATATAAGGAGGCCTTCTCATGGTGAATGACAGAATGGAGATTAAGAATTACATCAAACTTATGATTTCATGAGTAAGATATCATCAAAGCAATCATTGGAGATTGATTGAGAAAAGGGGTTGGACAAGGAAAACTGGAAGAGGCTATTGCACCTTCATTCAAAGGATTGTAAGTACTTTTACTCGTTCTCATTAATATAATCAATGCTTGGCCTGTTTCTTTCAAACTTGTGCTTGTTCCATATGAGTTTGTCTACATTAGATGGATCTATGATTGAGCTAATCTCAATAGAGTAGGAAGTCTTTTGTACCTTTGTTTGTCCTACAGGATCTATCAGGGAGCTCGGGATCAAAGCTCGGCTAGGACTTTACAAGGACAAACGTTGCTAAAAAGGTACATATCTTTCTCCTTCTCTTTCATTGATTAGTTTGATTGGATCTAAAAGGAAGTCAGTGTCCATGTTAAGCACTTTCTATCTTGGCCTTAGGAGTCTAGAGACCAAGAGGGAATCCACTTGTCTGTAGGGGGATTCACCTTCAACAGAAATTGGTGACTCCACTGGGGAGGAGCTCTGATTTTTGTTTCCATTCCCAGCTCTTGTTTTGGCCCTTTGCCCACTGATTTGATCTTCTCCACATTGTCTTTTTATTCTTAGATTTGTTTGATTACCTCACTATGTCATCAGGATCACCCTGATTGACTGAATTTCCTTCATTTTTTGAGTTTTTGGACATTTTCCTGAATTCCCCTGTAGCCTTGCACAGAGTGCTGGAACGCTCTGGTGCCCCTTACACCAGAGTGTTGGAACGCTCTGGTGCCCCTTACACCAGAGCGCTACCCCATTTTTGTGAGAAATTCTCCATAATTTTCATCTTCTGAAGCTATTTTTTGGTTTTGGCATTTGCTCAAGGTCCCATACTCTCAGTCCATCTTGATTTTGGCTTTCAAACACCCTTATTTCTGAGAATTCATCCTCTTTTGTTTGGATTTTGACATCTTCTTTCCTTGCCTTGAAGCCACTCTTTGTCTTTGCTGACCTAGAGTTAACTTGTTGTTTTCTTCTCCTTTCTCCAACTGAGTGAAAACTTTTGTGAGGAAATCCAAAGGTCTGTGAACTTTTCATTTGATCTTTGAGGTCAACTTTCCATCATTTCTCTTTTGTTTGAGGCTTTTGGTTCTTGTTTGCAATTTGGTTATCTTTTTCCTTCTTGTCTATTTCATGACGAGAGTGTATTTTTTGTTTTGTGTGAAGTCTCCTTCTGATTGTTTAATCTTGAAGTCTGATTGACATTTAGAAGTCTTGCATCTAATTATCATTCACATATAAGAAAAATGACATATTTTAGTGATTGGTTTGGATATTAGAAGGCATTTCTGAAATTTTTAGCATTGCATCGAATTTGAGTGAGAAACAAATTGATGGAGGACATTGCATATTAGTGTTTGATAGTGAAAACAACTTTCTCTCTTTCCCTTAAATAGCCATTCATCGAAAGAAACGATTGCTTATCATCTTCTTGTGCA
>SNQJ01S0007555.1:127792-147154 GCA_010110895.2 Picea sitchensis
TGTGTACAATTTCCTCATCAAGGCAAAATTGTCGTTGTTGATCAGTTGGATTTATGCACGACTGATGCTCGTGCTCCCGCTACCAACAATATTCCTTTCTTGGGAGACCACAAGATCACGTATGAAAGCATTGGTGTTGGCCTACTAAAATATTCTAGCCTCATGGGTACCTTCCCTACACCACTTTCACCGACTACACATCATATTGCCACCGTCAATATGATTTCGACTGTGACTTATCAATATTTGGAATCATCTGACCCTTGTATTGTACCTAGTCTGTTGGAATTCGATGCACTAGGTGACACCATGCCACTCAGCCCAGCTGAAACATCATACATTTATATCCAATCCGCTTCTCCCTCGTCATATGACCAACATATATTGGCACCCGACAGTTACTCGATGCCATCATGGTTAAGTTCTTTGTCGTTTACGATCGACTACATTTCCCCAATTTTTTCTTCTGATGAATCTATTAAGGAAATGCTGAGCATTGACAAGCTACCTCGGGATGATAACCATCATCGATCCTCTTTTCTTCCCCCTCGTGAAGAAATTCGGGCAGATATACACTCTATCTCCCCTCCTGCTATCGATTTTCCATCGTCTCCCATGCTTTCAACTTTCGATGATTTGGATCCGGTAGTTGACATGGTGATCTCTTCGGTGGGGCTATTGGAGCCTGATCTCCTTAACCCTGTCGCGGCCCTCGACAAGTGTTCCTTCCAGAGTGATTTTCTTCCATCCAGTGAAGATCTCTTGGAAGCCATGACCGATTTTTGTCCCTTGACATGGTATTCTTCCATAGCATTATTCTCTTGGAAGCCATGATCAAGAAGAGTCCATGAGCACAATTTCTCTTCTCTGTGGCAAGCTCGTTAAAAAATGAAACAAAATCTTTGAGCATAGTTTTCCTCTCTATAGCAAGCTCGTTAAAAAATGAAACAACAATCTGGGGATTGAACCTAGAGCCCTAAGCATAGTTCTTTTCCTGTGTCCAACTCGTTAAAAAATGAAACAAACACCTCTTTTGAACCTTCATTTCATCCACCCTTATCCTTTTTCTTCATCTCATAGAGAAATTGGTGACAACCTCACAGTCGGTGAATAAATTGAAGCTTGGAGGGCATGTCTCTAGCCTTTGATGATCATTCTGGAGTTAAGCCACTAGCTTTCAAGCTGGAGGCATACCGAGCTTAGTCTTTGTTCTTTCTCGTGCTCGTAAATACATGAGAATGCATCCAGGTAAACTTTTATCTCTTTTTCGGACCCACATGGATATACGAAAAAGGAACCCCTTGGAGTCGTCTTTGAGCTCTTTTCAGACTCTCTAAACATTAAAAGATTTCTGAGTGATCTTGCTTCCTTTCCCACTCGTTAAAAGGTTTGAAAGGACGTCTTTCAAGTGATAATTTATCTCTTTTTTGGCCTCGCAAGACTAACATTATGAAAAAGGACAACATTGGAGTCGTCTTTAAGTTGTTTTCAGACTCTCTAAATATGAAAAACCATTGAGTTTACCTTATTTGGACTCGTTAAACAATCATACATTGAAGGGCCCATATGGGATAGAACCCTTACTTCTTCTAGTTTGTTAAACAAAGGAAGAGGGACTTACCGAAGGTGAGTCATATAGAGCATGTGTTACCCTCCTCGAGCTCGTTAAATTTAAAATAGGTACTCATCTATCTGGATGGGGGGGGAATTGAAAGAAGCAAGCCAAGCATTTTTTTGAGAACATTACCAGTAACCCTTACGGTCGCCCTTGAACACAGCATTTTGTCTTTGCACGCATTTTAATCCATTGAACCTCTACACTGAGCCAATCCTATGAGTTTCTTTTACTCCTTTGGGTCACCTGGCGAAAGTCACAGCATCCACTGCATCCTCAAGTTTTGTTCCATGTCAAGTTTTTTCTATTGTGCCTCAGTGTTCAAGGGAAGTATCTGCTTCGAGAGTCAGCCATCACAAATATCATGTTTCAATACCCGTGTCAGTCCATGTTCATTTGATCTACCAATTACATCTCTATGTCAGTTTCATGTCGTCGATGGGGGATACATCAAGGCCCTCCTTCGACGAGTATATTCTTGTTGACTTCAACACATTATCTAGGAGCTAGACTTAGAAACCAGTTAGTACCTTGGGACCTGCATGCCTCAATGGCAGGCCTCCTCACGTCCAATAGTGGGTTTACATCATTGACCCCTAATCGGATGATTCCACGAATGTTCAACTTCATCTACACCATTCACATTCGTTGGAATGTACTAGAGTACCTTGGGAATCATTGACATCAATGGTAATTTCCCTCGCGCTTGTTAACTGTTTACATCATTGACCTGTAATAAAGTGGTTTCTGCCATGTTCGACATCAAAACATCTATTCACATGGTTAGATTCGTACTACATCGGGATCAGTAAGAAGACCCTGGGTTGAGTCATCACTCTTATATGTATACTTTGCCCAAGTTGTGAAGGAGTTCTTTTGAACTATGACACATATATTGTCACAATAGATCCACTTTGTATTGGTCATGGCTATGTCTTGTCGTCTCGTAGATCCACTGTGTATTCTTCGTGGCTACGATCAGTTCAGGTCATAGGAGTATAGATCCACATTGTATCTGTAGTGGCTATACCATTTTGTCAATATAATTATGGATCCGCAATGTATTTTATAGCGGCCATACCTAAAAAGTCTTTATCACTCAAGCAAAGGTATGTCTGCCTTGGGTTTGAAACATGTCATAATATTTGTTTGATGGTTGTGTACAACTTTTTCCGGTCTCTCTGCGTCCATACCCTTTCTCGAAAAAGTCTACAAAGTACTTCAGTCATCATCGTCTTCTAACTTCATACTTTGGGGGGAAATCTGTTACACCTCAAAATTACTCACTTTGATAGTGTCGCAAGTGTCGTCATTACGAGTGTTGTAAGTGTCGCATCTTGTCCACAAGTATTGCATCTTGACTATAAGTGTTGCAAGTGTCAAAAACATCATACTGCCATCTTGCATATGTTGTGCCTCTAATGACATCATGAAGACACTTAAGACACCTCAAAGGTTAGTTTGGAAGAAGAGAAATCACTTGATAGGAAGTACAAGCCTTTTGACATTGAGAAAAACACAAAAAAATGGATTTTGGAGAGGAGCGCTCCCCTACCCACTGTCAGAGAGTGTTGGCACTGCCTGAGCCTCTTTGTGGGAGTGCTTGAGCGCCCTGTGCACCCTTTTGGGGGAGCGCTACCCTTTTTTTAGCAAATTATGGGTTTGTTGAGGCAAATAAGGGAAGAATCCCTCAATTCCTTAAGGTAGTTGGATTCGAATAGATGGTCAAGGCATGATCTTAGGGGAGATCCTCAACTAAAGGAGAGAAATCTTCAACTCATCCCAAAGATCTCTCAAGTGGTTGAACCTCTCCAAGGTTATATAAGGAGGCCTTCTCATGGTGAAAGACAGAATGGAGATTGAGAATTACATCAAACTTATGATCTCATGAGTAAGATGTCATCAAAGCAATTAGTGGAGATTGATTGAGCAAAAGGGTTGGACAAGGAGAACTAGAAGAGGCTATTGCACCTTCATTCAAAGGATTGTAAGTACTTTTATTTGTTCTCATTAATATAATCAATGCTTGGCATGTTTCTTTCAAACTTGTGCTTGTTCCATATGAGTTTGTTTACAGTAGATGGATCTATGATTGAGCTAATCTCAGTAGAGTAGGAAGTCTTTTGTACCTTTGTTTGTCCTACAGGATCTATCAGGGAGCTTAGGATCAAAGCTCAGCTAGGACTTTACAAGGACAAACGTCGCTAATAAGGTACATATATTTCTCCTTTTCTTTCATTGATTAGTTTGATTGGATCTAAAAGGAAGTCAGTGTCCATGTTAAGCACTTTCTGTCTTGGCCTTAGGAGTCTAGAGACCAAGAGGGAATCCACTTGTCTGTAGGGGGATTCACCTTCAACAGTATGAGTGTGAGAAAAGTTGAGTTTAAAGAACCTATGACTTTTCCATGAATTTTGGGCCTGGACTCTTGTCCTTGGAGAAAGATTTTAGAGCCAATAGGATCTCCTGTAGCATGCATGGACTGTCCATAGAGATAATGTCGGCCTCCGAGACTGTGTGAGCAAAGAGACTAGCCACCAAGACTGAGCTTTGAATATTTGTTGTGGGATTCTGGTCAAAGAATGGCTTGTAGTAATTGACAGTTGCAGATTTTAAAGCGTGATTTCCTCTATGGAGTGCTCCTGCTTCATCCAATATTTCCCAAATGTGTTTATGATTTCTGCGAGAGCTGGCTATTTTATGAAAATATTTGGTGTTGTGGTCGCCACATTTAAGACAAGTGGATTTGCTTCGTTGTTTCCGGGTGGATTCGATTTTGAGAAGTAGAGAGTTTCTTTCCATTATAAGATTTTTGATGGCAATCTTGTCAACATCAATGGTTCCTGTGATGGCTTCAAGTAGAATGTAGTCCTTGATGGTAGAGTCTAGTTCCAGAAGTCGGTGAGTATTATGTTGATGAAGTGTAGCATCCCACGGTTTGATTCGATCTTTGAGGTAGTGGAGTTTCCAGGAAAAACGATTTTGTATGCACTGCTTATAAAGGAAAATCGTGTCTTTCCAGACATCAACTACAATAGTGTTAAACTCAGCTTCTAGTAGCCATCCTGTATTAATCTTGAAGGGGTAGGCAATCTTGCAGCGAGTTGTATCCAATTGCAGGACGATGGGAGCATGATCGAAAAGATATGGATAGCTTACCCAAGATCGGATTTTGTCCTCCAAGGAGATGAGTTGTTTGGCGAGAATGGAACATTCTAGTCTCTTAGAGATTGAGGTTGTGCCCTCACGTCCATTGCGCCAAGTAGGAGACAAAGAGGTAGGCGCAATGTCCACCAAATGGTGTGCAGTGAAGAGGGTACGAAAGTAGTGTGTCGGTGTATCTGGAGAAGTTGAGGCACCCCAGACTTCTCTAAGAGCAGTTGTAATATTTAATTCTCCAGCGATGAGCAAGTTTTGTAGGTCAAGCAGCCCCCTGGCTTCTATATTCTCCCAAAAAAACTGACGATCGGTGCATGGCCCATAAATGTTGTGTAAATTATATCTCTTATTAGTAATGTGGTTGGTGCCAGTCAATAATATACCTCCACAACAAAAGTAGGGAAGAAAATCAAAATAATCAGGGTTCCAAGCTACTGCTAACCCTCCAGATGAGCCAAGGGAGTTGACTGTGCAGGTGTGCCGGTTGGAGTGAAATTGATTTACGAATTCTCTGGCATTTTTGTTGTCTACCAGAATTTCCTGAAGAAAGATGATGTCAGGTGAGATGTGCGAAAGAAGTATTCTGAAAGAGGCAGCTTTTAGGTGGCCCCCCACCCCTCTGATGTTGAGGGAGAGCAAGATCATGATTTTGCTCTTGCTAGGGATTTCATGCCTCTAAGCACCCCATTATCAGAAGTGTTTGTAGAGTCCCCGGGATGAGTAGGTGGAATGCCCTCTCGGTGATGGGCACTCTGAGTTTTGATTGGAGAGTGCTCGTATCCATGACCTCTAGACCAAGTAAAATATTTATCCTATGAATCAGAAATGGTCTCAGTTGTTCTTTCACTGGCTCCAGTCTCTGGGAGATGTATAGAAGTACCTCTAAAAGTTGGCAGGGGTGTGGGAGATAATACTTCTTTGTAGGAGGGAAGTAGAGAGTTTAAGATGTCTCCAAGGGTGTTTTCTCCAAGTTCTATCTCACTCAGTCCCAGAAGGAAAGATGATGCCTCATGTTCTTGGACCTACTCTCCAAAGCTCTCTGTCATCTAAAAGTCGGAGTGATAAAGAGATGTGGTCTGAGTGTGATCTTGCGCTCCTAGATGATGGCTCATGGATGTATTATAGACAGGAGTGGTCGGTAGGGGAGTTGTCCCATCAGGACTAGAGGTGTTCTGATCGTGGGGGGGACGAAGAGCCGCAGAATGATGTTCCTACACCACTAAAGTGTCATGGGAGAGAGGATTAGGTTGAGTTGAGGTCGGGAAAAAGGTCTGTGTAAAGGGGGAAATAATGTGGGAGGGTATAATCTGAGTGCAATGTGGGGAAGGTGTGTGTTGTGTGCAAGTCAAGGTCGTACCAGCGGAGGTTAGTAAAGTAAGAGGGGGAGATGGGATGGGTTCAGTGGAAGTAGGAGGAGATCGAGGGGAGTTAGATTGGTTGGGAGGAGCTAGTGGAGGAGAGCAGGTCTCAGGGAGAGAGGAGACTGGTCCCAAGTTAATCAGGGGGGTATTGTCAATAAAATCAAGTTCTAGAGATGTGAGAGAGGAACACAAAGTTGGGAAAATGTTTTTGAGCTTACCAGTTATAGTATCCAGTTCAGGAGAAAAGCCATCGTATGGTAAGTCTGGATAGTGTAAGTGGTTGTATGCAGGTGGAGATTCCATATTTTCTACGAGCTAAAGCATAGTTTCCTCAGGGTTATCCTCTTCAAGTGCTCCAGTGCAAGTCTTTCTCAGATGGCCCGTCTGCATGCAAAGGGTGCATCTGAAGGGTATGCCAAGATAATCTAACTTCTGGCGAGTAATGTGTCCTCTCCAATCTATATATAGAGTTTCATAGAGTCCTTCATGAATATCCAGTTCAACTAGAATCCTTGCCATTCTCTTGTCTGGTCCAGTGATGGTCTTGGAGTCTATAGAGATGAAACGACCCAAGGAGTTTCCAATAGCCATGAGTGATTTTTCGTTCCAAATATGAAGAGGCAGTCCAGGGAGGAGTACCCACAGATGGCGGAGACAAAAATAGTCCTATGCAGGGTCGAAGCTCACTCTCCACCGTTTTAGCATGAGGTTATTGTTGTCTTTAGTCCAAATTCGTTCCAGTATGGTAGTGCCATCTTCAGGTGTTTTGAAGTAAAAATAAAGCCAACCTCGTCCAAGATGTGAGAGGGTGGGGACATAACCCAGGATAGGCCTCCAAGATTTGGACATCCAGATATCCAATTCCGTTTTGCAGAGATTTCTGTATGATATCCTACCAACAAGGCTGCAGAGAGCCATGGAGACTGACTTTGCCAGTCCAATATCAGTACCAAGAATAAGTTTCTTTTTGGTTTTTTTGGAAGTCGAAGATCGAGAAGAAGCCTTTCCACCAAGTGGATGAGAGTGATTCTTTTGTGTAGCTCGAGCAATGGATGTAAGTCCAGGAGAAGTCTGGTGGACCTTTGTACTATGAGGAGTATGTGAGGGTCCATGGCTTAATATAGGGAAGGGTGTGTTATGGGGTGGGGCCGAAACAGAGTATGGTGATCTGCAGTCCGAGTCAGTAGGAGGCTGCAGTGAGTCTGAGAGTTTCAAGGCATGATGGTCAGGTATAACTGTAGATGGAGTGTATGATGGTTTTTCTCGAGTTGTGGTTAGGGAGTCAACGAATGCAAAGTGCAAGGATGGAGAAGTATAAGTGGTGTGGGACAATGGAGGCTTGTTCCCCTTGTGAGCTCATCCACCAATGTGAAGAGGCCTGCACTATTCCAGAGGATTTCGTCAGCAGCCCTCATAAGTGCTCTAACATCTGCCTCCATCTGGGGAAATATCAAGAAGACATGGTGTTGGAAAAGGTTAAAAGAACATCAACAGTGTTGGGTCTCGTGAATAGGTCAGAGTTGTGTCTTCTGGTCGAGAAGTCTTGTGAGTTAGGTGTAGGATGAGAGGATAACAGTCAGTGTTGAGTCTTTTGGTCAAGCAGTCTAAAAGTTTGGTGAGGGATGTAAGGATAAAATAGTAGTCAAGAAGAGAGATGGCGCAGAAGAGATACACAAGTGTGATGGCTCACAACGATAGCCAAAGGTAAGAGTTAAAGCAAGATAAGGAGAAGTTACAGGACTTCAGTGTTCTATATTCAGGACTTGTTGTCCTATCCTCCAATCCACTTTGTCAAGGTTGTAAGAGTTGTGGACTCAAAGTCCTTGATCTAGTGAATCCAGAGCTATCAGGATGGCTGCCAAAGTTGAAACCATAAAAACTCACTGGCAAAGCACTGCATGATGTTGATGTGTGTGTTGCGGAACTTTAGAGTTCTGTGATCAAGCCTCAGTGTCCAAGTCTCTAAGACACTTTGTCATGTTTGAAAGTGCATTGGACTCAGATTCCATGTTCTAGTGTAGTTAGGACTGTCTGTGCAGCCTCCATTGTTGAACCAGTCGCCTCACCAAAATTTCGTGTAAAGGGATCCAATGTATGTATGTAAGGAAGATACTTGCTGAGAATTTCTATTTTTAAATTCCGTTGCTTAGTTGTAAAAAATGCAAATGAGATTGTTAATTTTTCTATTTTGTTGCTTGAAAAGCAAAGATGTAATTATTTATGATATTAATAATGGTAACATTGATTGTAAAGATAAGGGGTGGGATTCATTCCAATGTCTAAAAATATTTTCAAATTAAAAGTAAATATGAATTTTATTGGTGTAATGATGAATAATGATGAAATTGCATTGCAATGTTTTGGGATTTTTTTAGGAGTCATTTCCATTTATTTGGATAAGTTTTAAGAGAAAATTGACTAATCAAATTATGATAATAACTCATCCAAACATAACCAAAACATATCCCACTTTTTGTTGTGCCCATCCTCTTATCTTTGTAATGAGAGTTGTTATTTTTTTGTTAAATTAGAATATTGTATTAAAGATAATTATGTTTAGTGTGGAGTAGTAACTACCAAATGTTGGTTGTGGAGCCTGATTATCTTCCTAATTCAGAGGTATTTGTTTTCAGCCGTGTTTAAACCCCATGAAGAATTTACACACTGGAAGAATGTACACTGCTCCACGCAAGGGAGTGCAAAGAGGGGTTACCCCCTCTGTGGGGTCCATGTGCAAGCGGGGCCTTTGCCCCCAAAGGAAAAATTTCCTTGTAAATGTATATTGTAATTTCATAGTAAATCTGGACCGTTCATTATAAGGTCGCAGATATGACGGTAGAAGTTATGTTAGGGTTTTTTTCCCTAGAAGGCAACCCTCTTTTATGAGGGAAATGTATTGCGGCTAGGTATGATTGTGAATATTGTATTCTGAGTTATGAGACTGTGAGAGAAAGAAGAGGAAGTTACAGTATCCCTTCATTTGTTGGATAATAATAAAGGAAAGACATGGCAATTTCTCTGGTGGAGGTAGCCCACACTGGGTGAATCACGTATATCTTTGTCTCTATTGTATTGTGTATCTTATTTGTTTTATTTCTGCATTTGTTTTATTTGATTGCTCTATGATTCTGTTTTTCTAACAACCGGTATCAGAGAGAAATGTAACTCGCAGGAAAAGAGGGTTCCTGGTTCGAGTGGGAGCAATGGCAGAAGATGGAAAGTTTAGGGTCAAGAAATT
This sequence comes from Picea sitchensis, assembly GCA_010110895.2. Classification (NCBI taxonomy): domain Eukaryota; kingdom Viridiplantae; phylum Streptophyta; class Pinopsida; order Pinales; family Pinaceae; genus Picea; species Picea sitchensis. The sequence continues at coordinate 137,166 of SNQJ01S0007555.1, forward strand.
TAATGGCCAAAACTACCAGTTATGGAAAATGAAGATGGAAGATTATTTATATTAGAATGATCTATTCCTACCATTGGGTGGAATAGCCAAGAAGTCAATGACCATGAAGGACGAAGAATGGGAGATTCTTGACAGAAAGACTCTAGGAAAAATACGGATGAGCCTGGTAGCATCGATGGCTTTCAATATTTCGAAGGAAAATAAAATGGAGGAGTTGATGGACGCATTGGATAAACTATATGAAAAACCCTTAGCGTTCAATAAGGTATTTCTAATTAAGATATTATTTAATATGAAGATGTTAAAAGGTGGGTTTGTTGCAGATCATTTAAATGAATTTAATACGGTTACTAATCAGCTAAGTTCAGTAAAAGTGGACTCTGATGATGAGTTCAGGGCTCTTCTAATCTTGTGCTCATTGCTAGAAAGTTGGAATGACTTGGTCATGGCTGTAAGTAACTCTATCTCTGGTTCAAACACTTTAAAATTTGATGATTTTGTTGGTGTTATCCTTCATGAGGAAATGCGACGGAAAATCACAAGTGAGACATCAGGTAATGTGTTAAACATGGAGAACAGGGGAAGACAAAAGAATAGAGGAAAGGGTTCAGGGAACCACAGGAATTCTAGGAAGGGCAGATCCAAATCCAGACTCAAAAAGATAGAGTTTTGGAATTGTGGGAAGAAAGGACATCTGAAGAAAGACTGCAGAGCTCCAAAGAAACAAAGAGATGGACAACAGGAGAAAAATCAGGAAGCATATTTAACAGGTGATGTGTTACAAGATGTTTTGATTCTTTCTATAGATAATATTTCTGAGTCTTGAGTAGTATATTTAGGGGCTTCATTTCATGCCACTCCCCATAGGAAACATTTTCTAGATTATGTTCAAGGTGATTTTGGACAGGTTCATTTGGGTGATGATGCAACATGAAAAATTGTTGGAATTGGAAAGGTAAAAATAAAGAAAAGGAATGGAAACCAATGTTTGTTGAAAGAGGTAAGACATGTTCCATATCTAAGGAAAAATCTAATCTCAACACGGCAGTTGGCAAGTGAAAGTTGTATATCCATATTTACAGATAAGGTGTGGAAGGTCACCAAAGGATCGTTGGTGATAGCAAAGGGAGAGAAGGTAGGTACATTGTATTTATGTATTGGTAATATTGACTCTTCTATATCTTTATCTTCTACAGGAGAGGATACAACATTGTGGCATCATAGACTTGGACACATGAGTGAGAAGGGGATGCCAATACTTCATAAAAGAAATTTGTTTCCAGATCTTAAACAAATTGATTTCGATTTCTGTGAGCATTGTGTTTATGGAAAACAGAAGAGAGTCAGATTTATCGGAGTTGGAAAACAAAAGAAGAGTGAAAGGTTATATCTTGTGCATACAGATGTATGGGGACCAACTCAGGTATCATCTCTTGGTGGCTCTCATTATTATGTTACTTTTATTGATGATGCAACTAGAAAAACTTGTGTTTATTGCATTCAACAAAAATCTGATGTTTTTTATACTTTTAAGAAATGGAAAGCTTTGGTTGAGAATGAGACAGGAAAAATGTTGAAGTGTCTCAGATTAGATAATGGAGGTGAATATTGCAGAAATGAGTTTGATGATTATTGTTCATACCATGGGATTCGTAGAGAGAAGACGGTTCTAGGAACACCACACGAAAATGGTATGTCAGAAAGGATGAACAGGACAATCATGGAGTGTGCAAGGAGAATAAGATTGCATGTTGGTTTTCCCTTACAGTTCTGGGAAGATGTTGTAGATACTATTGTTTACTTAATAAATAGAGGACCTTCAAGCTCTTTGTATGGTAGAATTCCAGAGGAGGCATGGATAGGAAAAAAAGTAAACTATTCTTTTTTGAAGACTTTCGGTTGTAAATCATTTGTCCATATTGATAAAGAAAATAGAACAAAGCTTGAGGAAAAATCTGAGAAGTGTACCTTTATTGGATACAGTGTTAATGATTTTGGTTATTTCTTATGGGATTATGAAAATAGCAAAATCATTAGGAGTAGATATGTCATATTCAATGCTTGTAGGAAAAGAAACATGAAAAAGAAAAACCATAATACACGGTGCTTGATGAAATCACTGAAAAAGAAACTCCAAAGGTTCCAGGAAATCATAATGTACAACAACAGGATCAACATGTACCTCAAACTCCTACAAGTGTTGTTAGAAGATCTAGTAGATTAAGTAGACCCCCTGAATGATACTCTCCTTCATTGTATGATTTATTGTTCACTGATTCTAGTGAACCAGAATGTTATGAAGAGGCAATGCAGGTAGACACCAAAAAGAAGTGGGAGAAAGGCATGACAAAGGAAATGGATTCCTTGGTAAATAACAAGACTTGGGACTTGGTTCAGTTTCCTGCAGGAAAAAGAGCATTGCAAAATAAATAGGTTTACAATTTGAAGAAAGAAGATGGAGGAAAAAACAGGTACAAGGCTAGACTTGTTGTAAAGGGGTTTGCGCAAAAGAAAGGAATAGATTTTGATGAAATATTTTCTCGTGTTGTTAAAATGAATTCAATTAGGACTATTGTAAGTCTTGTAGCAGTAGAATATTTGCATCTTGAACAGTTAGATGTAAAAACAACTTTTCTCCATGGGGATGTGGAGGAAGAGATTTATATGTAGAAGCCACAGGGGTATGAGGTCAGAGGGAAGGAGAATTTGGTATGCAGGTTGAATAAGATCTTGTATGTCCTAAAGAAAGCTCCAAGACAGTGGTATTTGATGTTTGACAGGTTTATGACATAACAAGGTTATAGTATATGTCATTTTGATCACTGTGTTTATTTTAAAAGGCTAGAAAATGGAAGCTATATTATATTGCTATTGTATGTAGATGGCATGCTTGTTGCAGGGTCTAATATGAAAGATATAAATATGCTCAAGAAGAAATTAGACAATTCATTTGCGATGAAGGATTTGGGTGTTGCAAAGAAAATCCTTAGCATGAGAATAACAAGAGATGAAAAAAATCGCAAATTGACATTGTCTCAGAGTGAGTACAGAGTGCATAGAGTCGGCTTGTTGTCTCGAGGTGAGTACATAGAGAGAAAGGACTTTGGGAGGTTTAGAATCTGAGAATGCAAAAACCAGTTAGTACACCTTTTGCCAAACATTTCAAATTAATTAAAGAAATATTTCCCAAGACATAGGAGGAGATAGAATGCATGACCATGGCCCCTTATTCATTAGCGGATGGTAGCTTGATGCATGTGATGGTTTGCACAAGACCCGGATATTGCACATGCAATGGGAGTTGTGAGAGAAGGTATATATGAAAAATCAGGAGTAAAGAACATTTAGGGGAGGCAATAAAGTGGATTCTAGGGTATTTGAGAGATACTTCTACTCATACATTATGTTTTTGAAGGTCAGTTGTTGTTTTATAGGGATATCTTGATTCATATATGGTAGGGTGATAAACCATAGGAGAACACCACAAGGCTCAACTCTTTTATTGTAGGTGGAACAACAGTAGTTGGATTTCTAAACTGCAAAGGTTGTTTCACTTTCAACAACCCGAAGCCGAGGTATGTTCTTTCTCTGAGGAGGCTAGTAAAGAAATGAAGGTTGTTCCTGAGAGGTTTCCTAGAGGAATTGGGCAGGAGAATAGCCGAGTTGCTCTTGTAGCCGGTGAGAGTTTCATTCATCTTACAAATAACTCATCCTTCCATCTGAATACTAAGCATATACAACTAGGTACCATTTCATGTCACGATCCATCTTGGAAGATGGACATTTGAAACTGAAAAAGATACACACTAGCTAGAATCATGTAGACATGTTAACCAAGGGAATAACTAGGGAGAAACTAAGTTCATACTAACAAAGGGAGTAACCAGGGAGAAATTGAGTTCCTGCTCAGTTTCAGTTGGTCTTCAAGAATGAAGATGAAGATGAGAAATTTGTCAGGTCCAAGAAGGATCATAGTCCATCATATACAGCAGCGGTGGAACTGTTGAGATCAGTCTCCAAGTGGGAGAATGTTGGTTGTGGAGCCTAATTATCTTCCTGATTCAGAGGTCTTTGTTTTCAACCATTTTTATACCCCATGAAGACTTTACACCCCGAAAGAATGTACACTCCTCCATGCAAGGGAGTACAGAGGGGGGGATAAAATCATGAAGATGGGTAACACTTTCGTGACAATCGGAACTCAAAAATTCCTAGCGGTAATTTTTCAGTCGAACAAATGTTGCTAGGAATTTTTCAGTCCAAAATTTTCACGTCAAATTGAACGACGCCCTGACGATGCCCTCGAAATTCGTGTACAATGTTTTTCGGATGAATCATTTTCCTGGGTAAGCATATTTCGGCCTAAATACTTTTCAGCCGAAATGTTTATTTTTAATGGATTCCGTTAAAACTAGGTTTTGGCTGAAAGAATATTTCGGTCGAAAACCTGAAAATGGGATTGTTTGCAGGAAAATGCAAATTCTCTCCATCTTACTTGATCTTTCGAGGTAGCGGACTCCTACAAATACTCATAATTTGGTTTCAGAATTGATACCAACATTTTTAAAATTGAATCTAATTTCATTGGATATAATTTGTTTTCATTTTCATTGTTTTTATCTAATTTTGTTTAATTTTATAAAAAAATCACTACATAATATTTTTAGGTGAGATTATGATTCGGTGAAATGAAAAATCCATATCTCTAAAAATACACAGTGGAAAATTATGGAAAATTTATATTCATAATCCTTAAATTGTTCTCTTCAAAAGGGTATTTTTATATTTTACTTTTAAGTAAAAATTAAGATAGATACAAGGTGTAGGAAAACATGTGTTTAAAATCTGCAACGTTTTCAGCTTGGTCAACCTTAAAAAATTCTAGAAATTATAATATTCATCCGTTAGATTCAAAATTATAGTCATAATAAAATAGATTCTTTGTAGATTGTTGCAGTATATTTCATTTCTTAAAAACATAAGTTTAATAATAGATACATTGTTGTGGGAAAAAATAACTCATTATCATTCCTTTCATGTTTAAGTAACATACTGTTAAACAATTGACAAATTGACATATCAAATATTAATAAAAAAAAATTGAAAAATAGTCATTGGAAAGCTAACAAAATTCTTCACAAGTTTTGTTTTTACTATAAAGAGAAATTCTAAATAAAAAAAATACTTTTGTATGCTGGAAGTTGAAGAACTTATGAAAATACAGCTTTTTTTCTCATAAAACAAGCAAAAGTGTTACCCATCTTCATGATTTTACCTTGGGGTTACCCCATCTGCGGGGTTCGAGGGCGAAGCCCTGGAAGGAAAAAATGCCTTGTAAATCTATATTGTAATTTCATAGTAAATCTGGACTATTCATTATAAGGTCGCAGATCTGATGGTAGAAGTTATGTTAGGGTTGTTTGCCCTAGAAGGAAACCCTCTTTTATGAGGGAAATGTATTGTGGCTAGGTATCATTGTGAATATTGTATTCTGAGTTAAGAGACTTTGAGAGAAAGAAGAGGAAGTTACAGCGGGTTTGTTGTAGGTTGTATCCCTTCATTTGTTGGATAGTAATAAAGGAAGTACCTAGAAAATTCTTTGGTGGACATAGCCCACACTGGGTGAACCACGTATATCTGTGTCTCTATTGTATTGTGTATCTTTTGTGTTTTATTTCCGCATTTGTTTTATTTTATTGCTCCGCGATCCTATTTTTCTAACACCAAATATATGTTAAGAAATATTTACAATGAAACTTTTTTAAGTAATTTAATATGTTGTTAAACTGATGTAAATATTGTTTAAGAGTAATACAATTTTAAAGTGACCCATATACGCACAAATTCAATGATTATTTTTTTTTATGTCTTTCATATTCTTTCTTTAACATTAATGTCTCTACTTTATGCCTTTTCATTTTCTTTCTTTAACATTAGTGTCTCTGCAGGCATCTAAAGTCTTCTCATTTATAATTGGTTTAAGACATGAATGTGAAATATTGGTATTGGCTTTGTCAAATAACATAATAGTTGGGATGCAATAATTTTGCTTTTATGATAAAAACAATGTTGTTCATTGTACTCTACAAAAGATCATAAAACTAATTGTTAAAATTTGTAGAGAGCATACCCACAATATTTGAAGTAACCCAAATACTCACAAAAATTCAATGATCATTTTTTCATGTCTTTGGGTTTGATTCCTTTGATATTAGTATTCTTCAACGCACTTAAAGTATTATTTTAAAATTGGCATTAAGACATGATTTTGGTTATTGGTATTGGATTTGTTAACTAACATAATGGTTGGAATGCGATACTTGTGTTTTGATGATAAAAACGATGTGGTCCATTGTACTTTACAAAAATTTACACAACTAATTGCTAAAATTTGCAAAGAGCATATTTTAAATAGAAAACTTGTCAAAATCCTGACAAAAAGAAACGTCCCTCTTTTCTCCTCTTACAACTAATCGCTTCCAACAATAAGATTTGTCCATTTTTTGTAGGAACTTGGTTTTATGTATAACATAGGGTGTTGGTGACATATGGAGGGAATGTATCATGTATTCCATATACCCTCATTGTAGAATCTATAGCACCTCACTGCAAGCTTATTGAATGCCTTGTATGTAGCCTCTTGTGGTGTTTTTGATGTGACATTAGTGATAGGGCAATGCTTTGCATTATTTGTAACATTCCCCTATAATGTTACTAAGGGTTACTCATGTTCATCTTATTTTCATGTGAATTATTTGGCTTAAAGGGATCCAAGAGAATGGTGACTCTACATCTTAGAGAATCAACTTTGTGGATGTTCATCCTTCCTTAATTTTTCCTCTATGCTTCACTTATTACTTTTGGGGGTTTGTGGTATTGTACAAGTCATAGAGTCAAGTGTAATACCCCTAGTTTGTAAATATATAAAATCTGCATGTGTGTTTTACATGTTGGTGAGCTGGTATGTTTTTCGGTTCGAAGTGCCTATGTATGTATGTATGTTTTGGGATAGAGTGCTTGTGTGATATTAGGTCAGAGAGCATGTATGTTGAAAGGTCAGTGAGCCTAGCATTGTACATTGTAATCACACTCATGATATTAATAAAATACATCACCGTTGCAGACCAAGTCCGACAAGAGAGTATGGAGGGTTATGACTCCACGAGAGGGAAAGGGGGTCACAGCTTATGAAAAGGGTCTAAGTTAAGGGGCTTTAATCCAAGGAATATAATAATATATTCCTAAGTCCTAAGCATAATTTATACTTCATGAAATATATCCTAAGTTCCAAAAAGGTGAACAAATTCCTTATGTGCCACTTTTCAAGTTTAATACATGCATAAATTAACTTTGAAATTAGTGAGAAATCGATTCATTATGATTCCATTACATTCCATTCTACCATTCCAAGGATTATTTTTGCCATTGTAGGTGGGATGTGATCTAGAGAAGCCATTGTGACCTTGTCACTTTATGGACCCATGAATCCTAGGTGGATTTGTGTGTAAAATTCTCCTTGGGTTTCCTTAGGGAAGTATGGAACACTAGAGCGAGAACTTTGGGGAATAGGTTTCCCTGGGTGTGAGGCCTAAAGGGTGCCTAGAGACTTCATTGTATCAACTTGAGCTCATGTAGCCACAAATCCCTAAGACTTCATGGACGACCTATGTGGGAGCCCTAGAAGGGAAGTGGAACATCCCAAGGGACTATGATGAAGAGAAGGGGGTATATTTCCTTGTGTTATGCAGGTTGTGAGGAATGAGAGGTTGTAGGTTTAAACTATTGTTGTGGTTTGGTACCTTGTCCTAGCCTTTGATTGTGTGACTGTGAGACCTTAGTTGGCCTATTGAGAGTGCATTTTCCCTTTTGAATTCATAGCCCCAGCTTAGGGGTGGCATGTTGTTGAGAGTATCAGAATAGTAGTGTTTGTGGATGGGTAGAACATCTGAGGTATGCAGCTAGTTGGTTCTTTTACAAAAGATAAGTGTCATGTTTACATGTTATTTTAATGTTGTGTACAACATGCATTTATGAGTTTAATTGTTGATATTAGATATTTATGAATATTTTGCATGTATAATTATGTATGTCTATGTTAGTATGCATGGTGTTGCATGTTATTGTTTGGACTACATAATTGTATCATATGTAGGGCATATTTTTATTTGATATCGTAGCCTTATTGGACATAATTATTAGTGGTATCAAAGTTTTTTTGCAATCATGGGGCCCAAATTGGAGGTCTAGTACATTACAATATGGTATGAGAGTTGTTTTGTATGTGAATTTCGTGGCAAACAAAAAATTTCTCGAAAATGGACAAAATTAGCAAAATTGGGAAATTTTGAAATTTTTCATATGGGTTACGTTAGAGATGATGTGGAGATGTCAGATGGAAACCAATTCGACACATGGAGAGGAAAATTTTCATCATGGGGTTTAATTTAGGAATGGAGAGACCCTGTTATCGATCAAGCATGTCTTATTCTGAAAATAATATGGATCATTCATCGTGATCGATCTCCACCATTGGATATTTCAGAGGTAAGTTGCTCTAATAACGATTGCACACTTTTAACTCTGAATTGGATCTATATCATTCGATCATATCATTCTTAATCATCGTATCTTTCAGAGGTAATTCACTCTGATAAGGACCACAAACATTTAACTTTGAATTAGACCTAGACCGTCAGATCATATCATCCTCAACCATTGGATCTTTTGGAGGTAATTTGCTCCGGTAAGAATCACGCACCTTTAACTGTGAATCAGATCTGGACTATCAGATCAGATCAACCCACATTGTTGGATCTTTCGAAATCAAGTGGAATCATTAACCTTTGATCAATTCTAATTATGAAATCAATATCCACTGTTAGATCGATTCAATCTTAGTTGCTAGATTTTTCAAAGGTAAGTTGCATGGTTATGGATCAAGCACATGTAGTTCTGAATTATATGTGGACCATTAATGTTGATGAAGTTCAATCGTCGAATCTTAGCCACTAGATCGACCAAGGTTATTATTTCACGTGGAGGAGGTAGGGAGAGTGTTGTACCTGTTATCACTCCAAGAAACTCCTTAGGGTTGTAGGCTAAGGATGCTTGGTAACTTAAGAAAAATGTGTAGGTATGCTTGGAACAATGGGATCACTTCAATGATTAATGTAATAGACAACTCATCATACATTAAAATGAAACAGTGCTTTCAGAAAACAATAATCAGATCAAGTAATTTAAAAGGAGAGGATGAAGAATACTATTCTTGATTGCCAAATATAGCTGGGTGTAGGGCTTAATGAAAGATAGAAAGAGATCCTTCACTTCAAGTCTATGAGCTCAATAAAGAGATGACAATCTTTATAAGCTAAGATAAACTGAAATAAAGTACAGAAAAGGAAGCATCAATATTTTTGATATTGAAAGCAAAAGGAGACTGTAATTTTATTATGTAATAAGAGTCTATACAGTGGCACAAAATGTATTCCCAGTTTGAACCAGATGTTAGCGATCAAAAATGCACTGGCATTTTTTAAAGAATAATGCCTAATCTTGTAGGGAAAATTTGACTAGCTTCCCAAGCTCCAAATGCAGATTTGAAAGCACCATTGGAAAGCTTAGGATTTCTGGATGTGGATCGACTATTCAAGCATGTAAAACAGACTCTCCATGACTGAGAAATTTGATTTTAAAAAAATCTGCGCTTTCACCAGCTAACCCGTCTTGAATTTTGCTAGTTAGCTGGTGAAAGCTCTGCTTTTCACCAGCTAAGGAGCGGATTTTTGGGTAAATTAGCTGGTGAAAGCCTGTCATGGCCAGAATAACCGAAATTTTGCCCAGATCGGGATTTTTTGAGTTTGAATGGTTTGAAACCACTTCAAATGGACAGTTGTTGAATTATCAAGTCTGATTCAAAGGCTAGTTTTGAGGGATAAGGTCAAAAAGAGATTTTTCAACTACATTTGGCATCTTTTTCAAAGGCAGAA
>SNQJ01S0007555.1:147256-174726 GCA_010110895.2 Picea sitchensis
ATATGGATTGACCTCATCTTGAGGATCTCTTCCTAGTTTTTTGTAAATATAGTTTACTTTCTGTTTTTAGAATATCAGATCCATTGTTTTAGGATCTGAGAACTGTGATGTAAAGCTATAAAGCTACAGACTTAAGACAAACAGGGGGTTGGATTCTGGATACACTTGGACTATTGTACTAAGGCTCTTATCTTCTAATAGAATCACTGTTTCCTTTTGCCATCAATATCATATTTATTCATATACTGTATTACTCTATATTTTAATTCAATTTAGTTCAGCTTTTAAGAACTGTCATCTTCTTATAAAGCTCATAAATTTGAATTAAAAGACTTCTTACTATCTTGTATGACCCTGCATTCATTGTATTTGGTTATCTTGATTAGTATTCTTCATACCCTGTCCAATTACTCCATCTGATCATTGATTTCTAAAAGAACTGGTTTATTCGAATACTTGATAAGTTGTTCTTCTCATTAGTCACTGAGTTATCCCATTGATCCACAATTTCATAAACACAAAAAACCATTATTTTCTTAAGTTACCAAGCATCCTTAGCCTACAACCCTAAGGAGTTTCTTGGAGTGATAACAGTACCCTCACTCTCATCCATGGCCAGGATTGTGTCAAGTGGCAGAAAAATATGAAAATGGTTGGATGGTCCACAAATTGGTAGAGTAGAGAGAAGAAAAGGGAAGAGAGAGAGAAGGAAGATTCAAAGGATGACAAAACAAGGTCAAGGTGGCCAAGCAGATGTGGGGCATGACATGTAGGAACTTACTACCACATCAGTAGACACATTCCATGCCACATCATCAAGGATTCCATGTCAACAAAGATCAAGGTGTATTAAAAATAAAACTAGAGCCAAAGTCTTATTTTGGCCATAACAGGAGCAAATTAACTCCAAATAAGATGAAATTTTTGGGTTAATTCCATAGTGAGAAGGAATAAAAAAATTCCTATGAGGGACATTGGCCATTTCTGCTCCAAATCACAAGAAAATGAATATTATTACTTTTTGAAGAATGGGGTTGGGTACATTGATAAAGGCCCTATTGCAGGTGAAAATTTAATAACATGGAATAGGACCAGACATGAAGATACCCATGTTGTTTATTATATCTTCGGGATGTATTCCCACAAGAGGTCGAGGTGCCAAGAATGTGGGAATATTCATTGGCACCAGATCGACCTTTTGTTTCACTAAAATCGGCCCTAGAATGAGGCTAGGACCTCACAGGCAAGTTGATGGGCTTTGTGGGCTTGAGATGGGGTGTCACACCCACAAAGAGGAATAGAATATTTTGATTAATTGTTGAGTTTATAATGGGTGCCTAAAATCACTCATTGGACTTGTATATAAAGGAGAGAGTTCATTGTGACATTTTCTCATATTGTGAAAAAGGATGGAGTTAGCATAAGTGATTCTGCACTTGTGCTAAGTGGATTGGTGTTTTCAGCAAAGGGAAATTTTGCATGATGGAAAATATGGCCTAGGGTTGAGGACTCTCTATTTTCTATTCTTGGTATGGAAAAACACACCACACATGTAGGAGAGGGAGGTAGTCGCAGAAGGAAGAAACTCTACAAGTGGAGTGAATCGTACGAAAGTGTCCATACAGGTTTTCATGCATGTATGTGGGTTTCATTGGGAACCGTCGCTTATGTTCGCGAGTTGCACTGGGAACAGTCGCATACGTATACGGGTTGCAGTGGGAATAGTCTCGTACATCCATACAAATTTTATATGGGCATGTGTAGGTCCGTACAGGATGACAGGTGATGTCAGCAGGTCCTACAAGTGGTCTACAATAGATTTGTGGGAAGAAGATATTTCCAAGATACTTTTTGAGGTTTGGATTTCTAATTTGTATGGTTATTGGAGGAAAAAAATTTCCTCATATTTTGGTGATATTTTTATTGGTTGATATGGAAAGGTTATTCTCATATTTGGTGATATTGTATTGGTTAGGAGGGTTGGGTTTTCCCTCAAAATTTGTGAATTTAACAAAGTTACAAAACTGAAATATTGTGTCTCGTATGTGTTGATGATTCATCTATGATCTTTTGTGTTTCCATTGCATATAATTTCAGTCAATCATTTTCAGCGTAAAATTGTTCAATGATAATAGCTAGGGTTTTACTATTACATCACTAGGAAGCAATTTTCAAATCTGAAAATTAGTCACATGGAGTTGTATGTGAAAATTTATAACCCAGTGGAGATTTTGGATGAATTCCAAATATTTTGGAGAAGAGATGCCCAAATAGGCCAAAATCCACTATTTTGGGCCACTTTTTGGTGATTTATGAGATCTTTAGAGGAAAAGTGACCCTGGATCAAAAGTATGAAAACTTTCATTTACTAGAAATTTTACCTACACAGTAAGGAAGACAACTTTTCCTAGTGATTTTTTCCTAGAACTGCTTAGTTTGGGAGATATCTAGTTTGGCTAAAAATTATAAGTCTGGGAAAAGGTACAAAAGGACAAAGTAGTCAATTCCATATTGTTGAAAAAAGTGACTAGAGCATCAAATTGAAAATATGAAAGTTTTCAAGTGTTCATTGTCAGAGATACTATATATGCCTTGTACAAAAAAAAACGGTCTCCTAATGGATTTTATTTTATAGGTGTTTGAAGTTGGCCTCTGAGATTTATTGTACCAATGAGAATACAAAAAGGGGCAAAATTGCTAAATTCAAGAAGCCATAATTTTCTAGTCAAAGTTCAGAATTGAGCAAGTGGGTAGCCTTTGGAAATATATTGGAGAGTGGAATCATATTATCCACCCAAAATTCATATTTGAGTAACATAATTTCGTATAAAATCAAAAGAAGGCAACTAGTGGCCTTAAAGAGATGAAAATGATGTATAATTTCCAGAATTGCTTAACAGAATTTTGTTGGCTACAATTTTTTCAGAAATAAGGATACATGTAGAATAGACCAAGTATAGTATGAGGACTAGAGATATGGAGGATGCATAGGGATCCTACACCCATGATGAGGAAGTCATGGGGTTGCATATCAGTTTGGGTAATGAAAAGACTAAATGAAATGGGCATAGAGAAGGCAAAGTAGAAAACATAGAGTTGGTGGAGACAATGAGAAGCCTACAAAGAGAAGTGTTGAGCTAAAGAGCAGACAATGAGAGGATTATAAGAGATCAGGAGGATCATAACCACATCACACTCAGTTATTACGTTGCAGAAGAAAATAAATAAAGAATCACATTCAAGGAAAGGAAAAGAACACAAATCTCATGCTAGAAGAGAAGATGTCAGAAGTGCTAGGCACTCTAGAAGTTCTATTAGACATCATCGACATTCACTAAGGCATTTATCTACAAGGGAACATGAATTTTCAAAGTTAGAGAGTAGTCTGGTTTTGTCTCCTATCAGGCATCACAAAAGGAGGTTTGAAGTAGATGATTTGCAAGGAGATCCGAGGAAGATTAAGCCTCCTACATTTGATGGTGATCATAAGAAAAGTGAGTGTGATGAAACATGGTTATTGGGAATGAGGAAATACTTCCAAACACAAAATTATTCATCAAATGTAGAAGTTAGAGTCACAATCTACCATCTTCAAGGAAAAGCATGAATGTGGTGGGACCATCTTAAGCAAGTTAAGTGCATTGATGAGAAGAGGATCTCATGAAGGTAGTTCAAAAAGTATTTTCAGAAGAAATACTTGTTAGAAAATTATTATGACAAGAAGATGAAAGAGTTATTTGAACTCAATCTTGGAAGAATGACAATGGATGAGTATGAGAGGAGGTTCCTTGAATTACTAAGGTATGTTGGCTTCATAAAGGATGACAAAGTTAAAATTCAAATATTTATGAATGGGATACCTTCTTTCTACATTGATGAGATATATTTTGATGAGCCCAAGACACTGGAAGAATCCATAAGGATAGAAAAGTATATTTATGAGAATAATAAAGGAAGGCCGTCTTTCCAAAAATCTTGGGATGACAAGAAGAAAGGCAATTGATGGAGCAAAGTAAAAAAGGATATAAGACATCATTTTTCAAAAATGGTTCTCAAGGAAAACAAACAAAAAATGAGTCTAGGATGACAGAGTCTTTGGGGAAGATGTAAATTTTTAAGGTTCAAATCTTTGTTTTTGGTTTTAAAATAATTCTTATCTCAGTTTAATGCTCATTTATAAATGTATTTTCACAATTGAAATGTATAACCAGAAACACATTGAAACTTTTAATTGCACAACAGAAACAAGAAATCAAACCATTCAATGACAGAAGATATTTTGGGAAAAACCCCTAGAAAATCCCCAAAGGGAAAACCAGTAGAGAGAGGATATTTTATATTAAGGTTTCTGAGAAAAAATTCTAGAAATTACAACAAGAGAAAATGAAACAAGTGCACCTTGTTTTCATGCCAATCTTGGAAAATTATAACAGCTCAATTGTATGGCCACCACCTTGATTTATGTGATGTACAATCTACAATAAATGTGCTATATGACCTACCTTGAAATCTATGTCAAACTGTTGTATGGCTGCCTTCAATAAATGTTGTACGACTGCCTTGATTTTTGTGCACAATTAATGTTGTATGACTATCTCAAAATATGTGTCAGATTCCTCACACTTAGGGTTGTAATTAATTTTTTTGTATGGATGTCTACTCCTCAATTTTTGTCCCTACTTACTCCCACACGTGTGGTTGTAATTGACAGTAAATGTTGTCCTATTTTCTCCTTGGGCGGTGTGTCCTCCTTTGCTGCAATAATTTCTCTCCTGAACCCCGAGCCACAAACTGAACTTTGTATTTCTCAATCTTTCCATCTATAGTATGTTTGATTTTGTAGAGCCACTTGGAAGTCACCACTGACTTCCCCTCATATCTCGGTACAACCTTCCAAACATCATTCTTCATAATGGATGCATACTCCTCCACTATGGCATCCCTCCAGACTTTTTGGCATGCTACCTCCTCATAAGTATAAGGCTTAGACTTTTGAATATTGCTCATCAAATAAATATAACTACAAAACCTATCTGGTTCCTTTCTCTCCCTAAAAATACTCTTAAGATTTTCCACATTCTCCTGTGCATCCTTCAAGGTCATATGAAGACATCTTGGCTTCCTCTTCCCTAAAGTGGCCTCCTATGGACTAGACACCTCCTTCTCATCCCTCTCATATGAAGATTGTGTGCCTGAAGATTGAGCATGAGTGGCATGTGAACTGGTAACCTGGGAACCTATAACTGTTGAACCCTTTGATCCTGAACTCTATGGTGTCTTCACCTGAACTTAAGGAGATTGTTTTCCCTCCTCTATTGTAGGTGATATTTGAGACTTCCTAAAGGCTTTGTCCTCCTCAAAATTTTCACTCCTTCTAACCATTGTCTTCTTCAAGGCAGGAACGTATATGATATAAGCCTTTGAAGTCTCGCTATACCCAACACATATTCCCTTTTCAATTGTGGGCTCTAGCTTTGTCCTCTTCTCTGAAGGGATGTGTGAATAAGTTAGGCACCCAAAGATGAAAAAGTACCCAACCTCAGGCTTATTCCCTGTAAAATCCTACTCAAGAGTTTTATTCTCTAATACCCTATGAGGGCTCATGTTCTAAATGTAAATAGTTTTGTTGCATGCCTCATCCCAAATAAACATCGGTAGATCTTGATCATGTAACGTGGATTTTAGTGCTCCAACAGTGTCTCTGTTATTTCTTTCTGCAACCTCACTCTACAGTGGGTTGTACGGAATTTCCATCTCTCTTTTGATCCCCTCTGATATGAAAAATTTCTTGAATTCATTGGAGGTATACTCACCCCCATTGTCAGACCTCAACACTCGCATTTTCATTCATGTCTGGTTCTACACAAGAGATCTAAACTATTGAAACTGAATGAAGACCTGACTCTTGGTATTCATGAAGTAAATCCACATCTTCCTAGAGAATTCATCTACAAAGGTAACATAATAGTCAAACCCACTCAAAGATACTGCTAACATCGACGCACATACATATGAATGTTCCAAATATAGAATCCTCATTTCTATGCTATCATTGCTTGGAAATGAAGTCTTGGTGTACTTCCTGAGTGCACACCCTTTTCACACATCCTGGTGCTCTATAATGAAATATGGAAATCCAGTAACAATCTCTCTCAACACTCTAAGAGCTCCATGGTGCAAATGATTCATCTTCCTATGCCATACCTCACATAAACCATTGTTGTTACTAGTGTGTATCAAGGCTCGTGTTCGCTGAAACATAATCCTATATAGTTTCCCTTGTCTAATCCCAATAACCTTTGCTATTGTGACACTGGATCCCTTAGGATGAAGGAGTACCTATCAATCTCGTAAAATCACCTCGTACCTCTTGTCCTATATAGCGGAAAATAATATCAGACTCAACACCAACCCCAGAACATACAATACAAGCCTCACTGCCATGGGCTACTAAAACTCCCTTTGAAAGGATATTGTCCCATGCCCAACTTCTTTGACCTTTGAATCATTTCCAAGCTCTACATCAAGATCAACATCATTCTCTGTAAGATTTGTAAGTGCTCGCACACACCTATCATATGACTGGAGGCTCCACAATCTATATGCCAAACACTGGTAGAGGCTACACTCATGGAAAGATGTATCAACAAAGAGAACTCTCTCTCAAATCTAGTAGTAAACTCATCTACTTCAGCTGAAGATGCAACTAGTCTCTTATTTTTCTTGTTAGGACATTGACCTGCATAGTGCCCCATCTTATGACATGCAAAGCACTTAACTTTGTTCATGTCCATTTTCGATTCACCCTTTAACTTAATCTTACTTTTTTGACCTTTCTTGGATTTGTTCTTTCCCTTTTCTAAAACAGCCACATTTTCTTCATCATCCCCTTGTTGTTGGTCTCCATTTTTGGAGCCAACTCTGATATCCTCTTGTATAAATTCATCCCAAAGTCTCTCTCAATCAGGAAGTTTTTCCCTAGAAACAATACCATGAACAAATGAATCCCATGGTTTTGAAAAACCATTCAAGGAAATTCTAATCAATTCTTCCCCTTCCACTTTTTCTCCAATAGCCCCTAGTTCATCATGAATACGTGACAACCTGGTAAGGTATGATGCAACTGTATCAGTTTTGGTTATCTTAATGTTTCATATTTTTTCTCTCTGTTAGCTCTCAAATTTACTAGTACATTTTGAGAGCATCTTTAACATATTTGTGCTAAAATTGTCAAATTTTGAGCGTTTCCCTATGTCATGATCTCCAAATCTTCCATCGAGCCTTGACAAACCTGATTTTATCACTTTTTCTCAGAATCCCTTTGGCTTTTCCCTCTTGACCTGCAATACACAAAAAAATGCCCAAGATCTTTAGTCTGGATGTTTTCCTAATTTTTCTTTGACTTTTTATCAAAAGTGGTATTTTATTCTTAAGTCTGTATACCTTACACTTGGATTTTTGTTTTAAGCCAAACTAAGCCTCTCGGTTTTATGGCTTTTACCCAAATTTTGGAGGGCCCACAGGCCCAATTCTCAAGTCAAGTTCACAACCAATACAAGCCTAGCCACAAGTCAACATACAAGCCCAGCGCAAGTGCAAGACAAGCCCTATTCTATTGCCATTTCTCATCGATAATATATGTAAGCATTCGCACATATAAAGGCCACAATCCCTAAAAAGCATTAAGCGAATATTTTAAAATACACAATCTCTAAAGCCCTCATACCAGCTATCAACATCATTTATGGAGATTGCAATTGTCAAGGAGGAAATATCAGATCGATGAGGATGGAGGTTCCGCGTGCAAGTAAATGTGAGTTTTCAAACTATGCAGATATGGAAGTATCGAAGAGTTTGCAGGTGTTCTAAGCGATTTGTCTGAGAAACAAAGAAAACACGCAGAACGACCATTAAATGCCAGGTGTCCACGAAATTATGCAGGTGTTAAAGCTTATAAATGCTAGCTCGAGCCCTTGAAGAGATGATACAGTTATTTAATGAGGAAACCGCTCATCAGTGATGCAGTGGATGGAGATACAGTGAAAGATCGAATAAATAGGGTTGCAAAGTTTGAGATTGGAGCATCGCTTGAGAAAGATGCTAGTGTATACTTTAGTGATTAAGTTATTGCAACATATGGAATTTGTTGTGAAACTATTTTGCTTTGCAATATATAGGTTCAGAGTCTAATCATGGAAGTTGTAAAACTACTGCAGGAAAGGGTTTTGTTCCTCGGTGTTTTGTGTATAACCAGGTTATTAATGGACTTTTTCTGACTGGAAGTCAAGAGTTTGCAAAAGAACTTCTGAGAGCACAGAGCTAGAGTAGTCGTCTTCAAAAAAAAATCTGCACATAGAGAAAATGCTAACTATTTTGCACTCTCATTTATATTCTTAGCTTAGATGCTCTCTGGACTCAGGTTGAACAAACAGTGTTCATGTGAAGCAATGTCGATTGACTGAAAAGTACTTTTATATGTTTTGAATGGACATTGAAAGAGACCAAAACCAAAAGAGACTATGCTTTGCAAGAAGTTTTAATTCTCACCAACCTACAAGAAACTTATTCTTAAACAAGATATGGAAGAGAGGAGTATATAAAGTGCACAAAAGTTGTTTATAGGCCAATTCGCATGAGATTGGCCTTGGCTTGTAAAAAGTAGATGAATGTCCTTAAACCAGCATAACAAAGATGCACGAGATGCTAGAATACCAGTGAACACAACAATGACAACTACAAAGTGGTTTGAAATTGTCATAACTTCATTTCCTCCAAAACCTTTTGCAGAACTTGAAAATTATTTCCTCCAAAACCTTTTGCAGAACTTGAAAATTTTCTTTCATCATGTGGCAGAGAGCCATTGCATGAGTATTTATCAAAGGGAGTCAATGGTAAATTAGGATATAAAATTCCATAGGAGGTAGAGCATGACAGAAACACAAATGTGTTGCAGCAGTTAGCAAGAAAGCATGCATATGAAGATTCAGGTATCATACCCTCTCCAACAGTAAGAGGATATCAAATCAAAAGCAGCATTATTAGTTCAGAATCCACGAAGATATCAACCTATAAGTCAGAGTTCAAACAAGATTTCAAGTATCTCAGTTCAAATTGCCTTCTTCATCTATTTGTATCATTTGTCGATTGTTTTTCACCTGTAAAGATACAAACGAGGGATTTTCCAACCAGGTTGAAGACAAGCTCTAATTGAATTTTATTTTGGTCAAGGATGAAGAGGTTCGATGCCTAGCCGTGGTTGAAGACTTCAAAGAGATTTTGTCATCCTCCAGAACACAATAGATGGCAGAGTATGCAGAAAAGTCCCAACAGTTCAGGCAACCTTTCGGGTAGCAGTTATAAGGAGAAGCTGACAACTCTACCTTCTGCATATTCGAAACATTTGAAACATCATTTCCAGATATTGATCATTTTCTGTTAAAACAAATTCCTTAAAATTAGGAAGTCAGTTAGATGTGTGTCATCACATTTGTAACGGTGTCTATTTTTAGAAATAGAGGTTAGGATGACTCAAGCTTTTGGAGGGTTGAGGGGATATTTTTCTATATATGCATATGTAGAAGACAGATATAGTTGTTGGAATCTGAGGTAAAGAGCTATGGCGCTCTATGTAAATTTATGAATACTTAATCCATGATGCAGAGCGATGGCCCTTTTTTATGATTGAGATTCATTATGGTGACTATAGGATGTTTGTTATTTTCCCTTGTCGTGTTCATTGCCATTGCATTGTTCAAACTTATGTCTAATATCTCACTAAGAGTTTATGTCTGGAATTCATTCATGTTTTAATGCTCCATTCATGCAGTGGGTACTTTCATTTTTTTGTATATTGCTGGTATGAAATTAATCCATGTTAGGTGCTTCGTATCAGTGATTTCCCTTTATGTTTTCTCCTCTAAAGCTACAACAAGAACTCGTCCCTGTTAAGCGCTCTTGTGGCAGTGGGTTTCTTTTCCTTCTACTATCATTTCTCCTGGTTTTATTGTTGAATACATCACCTATACAATGCCTATGTCGTCTCTAAAGATGCGATACTGTTATTAGCATTCTGTTGTTTATAATTTGACTCCATTACCCAAGGATTCTCTCTACTTTGTCTCCAACCACCATCTTTAAATTGTTTTTCCTTCTGTTTATTAAAATCTGGTCCCTGAACATATTTCCAAGCAGCCACCGTAGTGACATTGGGTGGGATTTTGAGGAGAAAGCCCTCTCTCGACTGAAGGAGGCCAGCCTTACAGTCTGAAGATAGGTTGAAACAGTTACCTTGGGGTTTCTTTGATACAACCCAAAGACAATACCAAGTGTTAACACTTGTTGGATCATATTGTCATTGATGCCAATGGTTTGATTGATTGATGTCAAATGATTGATTGATGTCAAAGGATTGATTGATTGATGATTGATGTATTTGATTGATTGATGTCAAATGATTGATTGATGTCAAAGGATTGATTGATTGATGATTGATGTAATATAATATATTTTCCTTGATGAGATCGCATAGATGAAGATGGATCAATGAGTTGTCATTGATATGATGAAGATGGATCAATGAGTTAGTTTCATTGATACATGATGAAGATGGATTGATGTGGTTTCCATTGGTATATGATGCATTGTTAAAAAATGTATAGATGACTCCATTATTGTCTTATCATTATTGATAAGGTGCACACAAATGGATGAACTCCAAAGGGTCCCCTTATGGTGAAACCTCATGAGAAGACACTTTGTGGATTGAGTTGGTCCTAGAAGAATGGTTGGAGGACCCTTGTCATTATTTTATTCATCATGATTTGGATAAGGTACCAAATGGAAGAACCTTTTCAAAAGTGGTCCCCTTGATTAGAAATTCCTCGGAAGACGCTTGTGGATTGAGTTATCCTAGAAGAATGGTTGGAGGGCCCACAGTTTGTATGTGAATAATCTAGATGAAGATCAAGGAAATTGTTGGTGAAACGATCCTAGACGGATAGTGCTTCTGTCATTCCATTTGGTGGTATGTGGAATGTCAGATAACTCTTCATGGTTTGAGAGTTAGCTATGGCCTTTACTGAAGATGAAGGACCCCACATGTAGTTGGCTTTGAAGCCCCCAAGGTCAAAGAAGTCAAAGTGACCTAAAAGAAGAAATCATTATTTAAAATGATAAAGTAAGGTGAAAATCTTGGATGCGGATTATTTAAATAATCAAGAGAAGGATAAAATCAAGAAATGATAAAATAAGGTGACAAATCAAGAAGGAATATTAACATAAAAGTATTGGAGAACTTTCTATTTATGGAAAGTGGTTAACCCTAAAGGAAAATAGGTTAAGTAACCTAGAAATGGGTTATGACCTAGATGATGAAAGCATAAATAAGATAGCAATGGTCTCTCAGATCATCCTTTTGTGGATCAATGGAGAGATTCTCGCAAGAATATGGAGTATTGATGTGAGTATTTCTGTGAGCTTCGATCATTTTGGTGGAACACTTGGCATATTGAAGATATATAGGTGACTCCAGGTAACCAAGGATATCTAAGCCTAATTTCAAGGGAAGGTGAAGTAAATATCGGAATTGAAGGGAGGATTAAATTTTGATGATGCTTTCTAAGGTATGTTATTTACAGGTCATCTCACCATTTTCGCTATAATGTTTTTTCTATAATGATTTCGACTGTGAAATTTAGAGTATGCTGAAAATTGAGAAACATACCCCAAGTATTCATGGTAAAAAATTCATCTTGTGGGTCAGTTGTATTTTGGGAGTTACACTCGAAAATAGGTTTAGGTTAGTCCGAAATTAGTCAAAACAGTATCGGTGTAAAAACGCCATAACTTTTCATAAATATGAGATCCAAATTCGAGACAAAATGTGTTATAGAGTACAGGCTGTAGTATGTTTTTCAACAAGTTTTAGATCAATTCAATGAATATTTTGTGCAAGGCACGCTTTATAAGTTCGCTCTTTAGAATAAGCAAAAATTCAGCAAGGTGTGCCATTTTTTTTTCTATAAATACTTTTCTCAGAGGTTCCAAGTAGTGTCACCGAGGAATTGCATAAACACACCTAATAAAATTCGTATCAATTCTCAGATATTTATTCATGTACAAAGTTATGATTATTTCAATAGTTGTTGACTAATCCAAAACTAGTCATGGTTGAGACAAGCAATGGATGAGTTGGCACATACATGAGGTGTAAGTAGTTGAGGATTTGGTACATATTGATGAGTAATTGTTGATGAGTATTTACTACATGATCGGTATATACTTGGTACATGGTTGATGCACTTTTTTATGGTACAAAATGATTATGTGTTATATATAGGTTTGTTGCATGGTTGATGAATTTGTTTGTGTTGATAGATTGATATTTGCTGAGGATTGTTGTGTCATCTCACGATGCTAAGAAGGTAAGAGATGATTCTTGCATATAGAGCTAGTGCCTTGTAGAATGTAATTTCATCCAGCTTGTTGCTAAAAACCCCTGGATTGAAGTCCAAAATAAAAGAAAAATTGCATACATCTTGTGGTCTCTTTGTGTTCCTTTAGGAGATGATTTGTTGATGATAAGGTTGCTGCTATGTATTCACATCTAACTGATTATTAATGAGAAAATGTTGAATGTTAACTCAAGATTTTTTGTGTAAGAGGGTGCTTGGGAGAAAGATCCTCATTCACCCCCCATCTAAGTGGTAGGTGTGTCCAACAACACCTCAACAACATCTTCCTTTTTGAATGTCACTTTGGTATATCTTGGTTAAGGATTCCTACATCTCATAGGCAAGTAATGCTTTTTCCCGATTACATGAGGAATGACATGGTATTAAATGGCATCAAGAATTATCCTCTGGATTTAACATTATTTTGTTATATTCATCCAACATTGTTGCATCCGTAGGAATAGTGACATTTTTCTCAACAATGTCTACCTAATTCCAAGTAATGTTTATGCCATTATAGTTCTTTGCATTTCAATAGATAATAGCAACATAAGAACAAGATCGAGAAATACATATTCACAAGAGACAATAAATATTTATCCTCTGAAACCCCTCTAGGGGAAGAAAACGTAACAATCTTAATATAAATAGCCAATAATGCCAAGATATTATGCTAAAACATAAAGTTCTTCCCAAGATATGCTACTCTCCTTTGTTGGGAATATCGTAACTTGTCTCTCAAACTAAGCAAGTGATAGACTAAATGAGGCGCTTAGCCTTTATTTATACAAGTTCTCGCACGTGTAAAGTGTCTCTTCACTGCGTACGATTAACTGGGTGGTAAACCCACCTTTTATTATATATTTATGGGTCTTCTTATTATCCGCCGGGGCCTAATTTCTTGTTCTGCTTATTATAATTGTCTGCTGACCAATCTGCAAAAGGGGATTTGGTCCTATTACAATATTCAAATATGATCAATCCACAATGGGATTGATCCTATAAATAAAAAATATCAATAATAATAAAAAATACTCTTAGCAGCTATATTATTTCAACACTCCACCTTTAACAAGAAGGGTATTCTTCACAAAGATCATGCAGAGAGAGGACAACATCGTAGAGGATGATCATCAATATCATCTTGGTCGGTATATCTATAAATCATCGGAAGTTTCTTCATCGGCATCATCATTCTCAAAAGAATGCCATCATCATCTCAGCATCAATATGTATCAAGAAAAAAATGATACCTCATCACAAAACTAGCCTGGCACATCACAGTACTACACAAACTCAATGTCACAGCGGCTAAGCTACCAGCTTAACCGCTAACATTGAGCTAGTGTAGTACAGTGTCAGTCACATCTTGCTCTACGCCTAACAACCAGGTCAGAAGAAAGGTATACATCATCTTTATTTACATCTAACAAATAGGTCAAAAACAACGAACACATCAACATCTCGCCTTAAGTCTAACAACGAGGTCAAAAACAAAGAACACATCAACATCTCACTTTAAATCTAACAAAGAGGTCAGAAGCAAAGAATCATCTTGCTTTACATCTAACAACTAGGTCGTAAGCAAGGAATACATATCATTCGTTTTTACGCCCAACAACGAGAAGTCGGCTAAGGAATCATCTTGTTTTACGCCTAACAACTAGGTCGTATAAGGAACACATCATCATCTTTGCTTTACATCTAACAACGAGGTCAGAAGTTAGCAAGCAATCATCTTGCTTCTTTACGCCTAAATGTAATGCAGGTCGTATGAATATATATTCCCCTTTCGTGAGGGTCCGACTATACCAAGCTTATCTCAAAGTGTTCAAACTTTACACGAGATAGAGGTTTGGTCAACCAACAAAGAACTTGTTCATCTCGTATACATACATGAGTTTCAAGTATTCTCCTCCACTCATGTCACGGATGTAATGATAGTGAATTTCTATGTGCTTCCACCTGTCATCAAATACAGGATTTCTTATCATCTTTTATGCGACCAAGGTCACATAGATCGTGGTTGCTTCCATCTCTAGGTCAAATAGACTAGTCAAGAACTTTTGAAGCCATATATCTTCGCAGCCAGCAGAACATGCTGCAATGTACCGCTTCACAGCCGAGAGCAATATTGATTGCTTCCTACTCTCATGAAATCGTTGATCCCAAACTCAAACAAGATCCGTATGCTTTTTCTGTCAGTAACGCTTCTTGCCCAATCTGAATTAGTGTATCTACTCAATGTGAAATTATGCTCTTCGGGTTGCTAACTGAGACTATAATCTATTGTACCTTTAAGGCAATTTCTCTATCACATGTTTTGTACCACTAGGTGAACACATCTAGCTCTACTAGAAATCACTCAAGGTGTTCACGCAGAAACCAAATGTTTTGGTCCGTGTTCACAGTACACCGCTGATCCAATAATCTATCCGCATGCTGTGGCATCAGTCAATTTTGATGAAGTATCGACTAACAACTTCAAATTTTCAGCTTCCATGGGTGTATTCATGGTTTTCATTCTAGCATGTCAAATCTCTTTAAGATCTCAATTACAATTTCCCTTTGGCTTAAGGAAGATTCTTTCCGTACTTTTCCATACCTCAAGACCTAAGAAATAATGCATTAGGCCAAGGTCTTTCATTTCAAATTTCGAGTCAAGTCTCTTCTTACATTCAAATGGCGAGTTTTTCTTCTCCAGCTAAGAATAAGCCATCCACATATAGTAAGATGATCTGCTCATTATCCATAATTTTGAAGTAGAGATTTGAGTCTTTACCTTTGGCAGCTCTGGGCTTGTCAAGAACCGCCTGATAATGGCCACATAATGCTTTGGGAGCTTGCTTCAATCCAGATAAGGATTTCTTCAATCTGCAAAAATATTCTTCATCGTAGGACAATATAATTCCTTCAAGTTTTTCTATGTACACTTCTTCAATGACACCATTAAGGAAAGTTGTCTCACATCCATCCCCGTACAACTTCCACTTTATCTTAGATGCAACAGCTATGATGGTCCTGATCATGTATCCGCCACAGGAGATAATGTCTCTTCATAGTCAATGCCTTCTTTTGGGAAAAGCCACGAGCTTAATAAATCTTGCTTTATATACTTCTCAATACTTCCATTGGCAAGATGTTTTATTTTGAAGATCCATCTCTAGGATACCCCATCTTTATTATTCAAACTGGGAACTATTTCATCTTTCGCTCTTCTACTATGGATTGGTATATTCTCCACATGGCATCTTCCTATCATCTTCTAAATGATTCTTCAGAGTGTGTAGGCTCCTCTTCTAGGAGATCACACATCAAAGTTTTATAATCGAGAATGGCTTTGGTCTTTTCACTGGTCTCGTGGTTCCTTGGGGAACACTGTACTTCTCTCTATATTGAATAAGATCTCTAGCCTAGGCTGGTTTTCTTTTATGGAGGGTTGTCATTTGAGGAGGTTCTTGTAGTTCTACTATATCATGTTCTTCTAGAATTTCATCAGGAAGTTAATTCTCACTGGTTTTGCAGCTCGGGAACCTCCCTCACTGATTCTAAAACTCTAGGGATTACGTGTTCCTCTTCATATACCTCTTCAAGCTAGCACGGTTTAGATTTCTAAGCGTTGCATCTTCATCAAAGGTCACATCCTCGTTGATCTCAATACCGTGATGTTGACTTAGTATATACCCCCGAAGGCCTTGAGACCCCTCACAGATTCCACAAATATTCCCTTCTTTCCTTCGAAGGTCCAGCCTTTTGTTTCTTTTCTTTTTAGGTATATGAATAAACATCACAGCCAAATATTTTGAGATGGCTTACCTCTAGCTTCTTCGTGAACATCTCTTCCATGTCTTCTATACTCAAGTGCACTATGGGATACCACCGATTCGCATATTGTAAACAACTACCATTGTTGCTTATGCCTTATAAGCACATAGAAGATCTTGATCATGGATCATAATTTTCACAAATTTTCCAAGATGGTTATGTTCTTCCTTTCATCTACACCGCTTTATTGGGGATCTTGATCCCCAACATCTTTTGGCAAGTAGTTCACAAACTCTTTGAGGTATATTCTCCTCCATTATCCTAATCATCTATATCTTAATCTTCCTTACAGAGCAAGGTTCTCTATAAGGCTCAATTCCTTGAACTTTCAACACTTCAAATATATCCAGGCCTTTACTAGAATAATCATCAATGAATGATACATAGCATACATACCCACTAATAGAGGACAATGGCATTGGGCCACAAACATCTCTGAATGAATGAGCAGGACTCCTTTGTCTTGTTTCTTCTTCGGAAACGGGTTCTCTATGTTCTTCCTTGTTCACATTCATTGCATATGCCTTCATGGTCACCGTTATTCGTAAACCCGCGGACCTCTTTGTATATGTATGGTAGTGCCTTGTAGTTGATGTGATCTAACATTCTATGCCAAGATTTTTCAATGGCGCGGGTCGTGGCAGCTTCTGAGTGACACTTTAGTCCATAAGTCACCTTTTCTTCCAATGATGCTTGCTTCATCTATGGTTTCTTCTTTATCACGCTGTCTTCAACTTTTCCATAGCTTCCTGTGGTTATTACATGACCCGGAGCAAGGTCAATAAACAACAGCAAGAGTAATATCCCTCCGACAATATAAAGAAATAGCATGAATAATCATCCTAGTAGCTCCTTTAGAGCTATCACTTATAATTTATCCAAGCAAAGATTAAAGATAAGGAATACACACAAATGAGGTCAACACTCTCATAGTGTTGTGACCAAGCATCTTCCATGTATAACTCCGAACTAACACACACGGTTTCTTCCCAGAGGAGGTGTTAGTTGTATCACAAACATATACCTCTATATGATCACATGCCATCAAGTATGATCATATATCTCTCAACTAAAGTCGTTAGCTTTTCATGTGTACCTTTAATCTTATTAATATTGATTAGTCAAACCTCGAGCCTTGTCTCAAGAATGAGTGCTTGCTTTTCTTCCAGTCTCCTTCATCAAGTGACAAGTGCTTTCAACCCTTCCTGTATCGAGACAATACACTATCTTGACAAAAATTTAGGTTAGAGGATAAGCTCAGATCAACTTTTAATCCTTCTAATAATAAGATCAGCTCCAACATGCAACACTAATAATGTCATGACAATAAATGCATATCGGAATAATCAAACATGGCTGTGATCATTCTCGCTAATGTTGGATCTTGAGATCCTTTTGGATCTATACAAGAGATTCCTTCTCCCGCAAATACTCTTTAGGGTTTGAACTATTAAACATATGTGAGTACATACCTCTCATGACATTTGCAAGTAGTGGCTCCATCCGGGTAGTAGTGGTAATCATTACCACCTCTTTAAAAACTTAAGGGTGATCAACTAGTAGTACAAGCAGGAATCAGTAACTTAGGGTTTTATGAGCAAACCCTAATTTTCCAAACTTCAAATTTTGAAATTCCATCCAAAGAATAGATACTGAAATAGTCGGTATGTCATGTACTCAAAATTTGAAAATCCAACTTACCCTCAAACTTGACCAAACAACCGACTGTACTTCGTTTTCTGCATTTCCGGGTACTCTTGTACTTCTCGGTACTGTTTTCAGTACCGGCGAAACTAGGGTTTCACTTTCCCAGAGATCTAGCCAATCAAAAGGCCAAGATGCCAAATTGATCCTTAGGGAGGGCAACTTTCTAGATAGTTTTGGGGATGAAAATATTCACTTTTGAAACACCCTAATTTGCGTGTAACGCATTAACAGTGATGCTTTTCCTCTTGCAAAATATGTTTCCTTCAGCCACTCATACCATGTTAATGTTTATGCCATTATTATAGTTCTTTGTATTTCCCAATAGATAATAGCAACATAAGAACAAGATCATCGAGAAATACATACATCTAATAAGAGACACAAAGATTTATCCCTGGGAAACCCTCTAGGGAAGAAACCCAACAAAAACTTCTAATATAAATAGCCAATAATGCCAAGAGATCTTTATGCTAAATGTAAATTCCTCTCCCGAAGATATGTGCCACTCTCCGCCCTTTGTTGGTAACAGATCTAACTCTGTCTCTCAAACTAAGCAAGGAGGTTGTGACTCAAATGAGGCCAGCCTCCTTATTTTATATACAAGTTTTGCACGTGTGAAGTGTCTTTTCATCGGCAAAATGACTAATCCGGGTGGGTAAACCCAATTCCTATTATATTTCGGGTCTTCTATTAATTGTCAAATCCGACTTCTTATTCTGCCTATTATAATTGTCTGTTGACCAATCCGCAAAAGGGGATTTGGTCCAATTACAATATCTGACATGATCAATCCACAATGGGGATTGATCCTATAAATAAAATATCAATAATAATAAGAATACTCTTAGCAGTTACATTATTTCAACAGAATCATGTTCCTCCAACAACAAGGCAATCCTTTCCTTCCATGGACTGAAATTTCCACCCCCCTCCAACCTATCCTCAAATCTCAAACTTGTAGCCATATGACCTACTCAACTGATAACAAGGCCCAACCTTCTTTCTGGTGAACAAAATGCAATTCTATTGCAAACCCTTGTGTCAACTTGTTTGGTTTCCCCTCTCAGTGTCAATGCTATGATACCATGTAAATTTTTAAGGTTCAAATCTTGGTTTTTTGTTTTCAATAAATTTCTTGCTCAGTTTAATGCTCATTCATAAATGTATTTTCACAACTGAAATTTATAATAAGAAACACATTGAAACTTTTACTTGCATAGCAGAAATAAGAAATCAAACCACTCAATGACATAAGATATTTTGGGAAAATCCCCTGGAAAAACCCCAAAGGGAAAACCAGTAGAGAGAGGGAATTTTATATGAGGGTTTTTGACAAAAAATTCTGGAAATTACGGTAAGAGAAAATGAAACAAGTGCACCTTGTTTTTGTGCCAAACTCATAAATTTATAACAATTGAACTGTACGGTCACCACCTTGATTTATGTGATGTAAAGTATGAAATAAATGCATTGTGTGACCTACCTCGAAATCTATTCCAAACTGTTGTACTACTTCCTGCAATTAATGTTGTACGACTACCTCAATTTCTGTTCGCAATTAATGTTGTATATTTGTCTCAAAATCTATGTCATATTCCTCACACGTGTGGTTGTAATTAATGTTGTTTTATGGATTTCTACTCCTCGATTTTTGTGCCCACTTTCTCTCACACATGTGGTTCTACTTTTTGCATTAAATTTTGTACTATTTTCTCCTTAGAAATCGTTCCCTCCTTTACTGCAATAATTTCTCTCCTCTTTTTCTCTCCCACTTACTCTCTCTCTCTCCTCATCAAAATGAATAATAATCAAATGTGTCTTTTCCATAGATTTCATTTTTGTCTCTTCATGAGGATGTTAGGAAGTTACTTATATCTAATGGCTCAAACTAAATCCTAGGCCACTTAAGATCTATGGTTTTGATAGAATCTCTCATTATCACAACTTAAATCACTTTATTCCTCAAAAAGAAAAAAATTCACTTAAACTTTATAAATATAAAACTTATATCTAGAGACCACTTTATGTCCCCCTCATGCTAAGACACCAAGCATGCTTAGAAGATCATATGAGCTACAAAAACTCAACAAAATATGCCAAGACAACAGCCCATAAAATGTTGGGGATGTGAGAAAGATCACCTGTATGGAGATTTCCCTCACAAGGGAGAAAAGATGAGGATTTTTCATAACATTGATCTGTATTTTTTGAGCAGAACGAAATGAATACAGATTATTAAAATATTCTTAACACAGAATAACAGAAATACAGTAAAACTGGTTTTCTATTCAATAAGGAAATAAGTTGAAACTGTAAAATGCAGCGGAAAACAAGCTTGCTGGAATGGTGCCACCTTATCTCTAAGAAGAAATGTGATGGTTGGGCTCATTTGCAAGAAGATGATTACAATGAGGCTTTGAAGGCCTTTTTACAAGAAGCAGGAATGTCAAAAACCCTAGACATCCTAAAACCTAACCCTAGGAGATGAAGCGCCAAAAGTCATGTGGGCCTCGTTTGGGTAAGTTAGTACATCAACTTCTCAGGATCGTAACTTTTGCATACGATCTTCGTTTTAGACGCACGATAGCCCATTGGAAAGATATCGTCGAGGAGATTCATTTTGGGGGCTCAATCAAAGCCTTTGGCTATCATTGAGAAACTCGATCCTGAAAAACCTTCATTTAGGCCCTCAAAATGGCCCCAGAAGTTGAAAACTGCTAAAAATAGTAAATTGTCAAAGTTGCCAGAAAATTGTTTTGAGCGAGTTGGAAAAGGTGGGTGGCCACTGATATCCACTTGGATCAATCCTCCCTAATTAGGAAGCAATTGTATCCATTTCATTGAGTTTCCCCATCAGATGAGGAAATTTCTGTTGAATTTGGCCCCGGGTGAGCCACTTGCCTTGGTGCAGGAGCTGCCCTGCTTTGACAACTCGATAAAGTTGGATCCTTTGTTGTCGATTTCCCTTGATATGTGTGTCCACAATATGATCACTAGATGCATGTTTCATGCATTCAGGGTTGAGCTATGTTGGTGTCAACTGCTCTGCTATCTCTGAGGCGTCCAATAATGGTGGGAAATATGGTCGAAGGAGAGCCACATTGAAGACTGGGTGCAGGCCAAGGAAAGGGGGAATGTTGAGATCAAAATCATTGTCACCCACAGCCTTGGTGATGGTGTACGACCCATAATGGAGTGGGAGAATCTTCTGATGGGGCCTTGTAAGGATTTCTTTCTGCAAGTGCAACCAAACTTTGTCTCCCACCTGAAACTTATGTGGCACTCGATGTTGATCATGGTGTTGCTTGTACTTGGCATTAGACTTTTGTATAATATCCTAAACCTGTTGGCAGATGTGTTGGATCTGCTCAATGAACTGGGTGGCTTTGTTAGCTTCCAGTGGAGCAGGGGACAAGTTGGCCGAGGTGGTCACCAGGGGTAGTGCAACATCCATGGGGCCCAATGGTTGGAATCCTAACCCCACCTAAAAGGGGATGTGGCCAATTGATCTATGCAGGGCTCGGTTGTAGTTATGTTGGACATAGGGAAGACTCTCATCCCATGTGTGAGGGTGTTTTTAATTGTACATGCACAGGATATGTATGATCATCTGATTGATGACCTCAATTTGTCCATCTGTCTGGTGGTTGAAGGTAGTGGATTTGGTGAGCTTGGTATCTAGTAGTGACCAGAGGATCAACTAGAATGTGTTGAGGAATCGACTTTCATGGTCTGATATAATGGTTTGTGGGATCCCAAAATGTACCCATACTCATTCAAAGAAGAGCTTAGCAGTGGATTATGTTGTGATGTTCTTCTTGTAGGCGACTAGAATCGCCATCTTGGAAAAGCAATCAACAACCACAAAAACACAGTCATTTCCCCTCTTGGTGGACGAGAGGCCTGACATGTAGTCCATTGAGATGGATTCCCATGGCCTTTTAGGAGTAGGAAGAGGGGTGTATAGGCCCTATTTCTTAGTGGTCGGTTTGGCAATAGCATAGGTGGTGCAGGACCTGATATACTTGCCGACATCCTATCGAAGTTTCGGCCAGTAGAAATGTTTCTGCAGCACTGCCACTGTATTTTTTATGCCAAAGTGTCCTGCCACCCGAATGTAGTGAGCTTCCCAAATCATCTTCACACGCTCTCTTGATGGAATGCAGAGATGGCCCAGACGGCACAACAACCTGTCTTAAAGATGGAAATTAACGACCACTGAGTTGGGGCCCAACATTTGGTAGGTGGTGGAGAAGTCAGGGACTTTCTCATAGAGGTGGTGCCATCTGAAGGTCTCGTGGCCGCAAGAGTCTAGAACTGTGGTGAGTGTCGCGACTAGAGGTCGGTTGAGGCAATCAGCAACTTGGTTGGTACTTCTTGTTTTATACCTGATGTTGAGGTGGAACTGTTGTAAGTATGTGGACCACTTCTGATGGAGGTCATTCTACAATTTTCCTTGGGTCTGCATGCACTGTAGTGGCTTGTGATCAGTGTGGATGATTGTCTCCTTCCCAAGAATGTAATGTCTCCACTGGCAGAAGTCTTACACAATGGAGTACATTTCTTTGTCGTAAGTAGGGTACTTACAAATAGCATCTGATAGTGTCTCACTAAGATATGACACGGGGTGATCATGTTGAGTGAGAACGGTGCCCACAACATAGTATGAAGCATTTGTCTCGATCTCAAAGGGATGTTGCAGGTCCGGTTGTTATCACTTCAGGAAACTCTCCTTGGCTGTAAGTCATAGATGCCTAGTAAATTAATCTTTTTGGAAACTATTTTCTCAATAATAGGTGTGGGTTTGGATCAAGATGAATATCTTATCCTCTGGATTGTATTCTCAAGACAGTCTTAACTATATTCATGCAACACAAGGCCTTCAAGAGCTATTGTTAGATAGGTTTGTATAACAATTGGATAAGAAAACTAATCAGTTAACCAAAACATACATAAACCATATATATGATGGGTCAAAAAACTAGCCAGAGATGCTTATGATTCTTGCTTAACAATCAAAAGTAAGATGACAGTTACCATAGGATCATTAAACAGAGACAAAAGAACTAATTCCACTCATAAGCATAGACAAAGATGAAAGAAGGTCTAACAGTCACAAATGAAAGAAGCTTGCAGGATGATATATTAAAGAAAGTGTCTTTCATACAAAACAGTAGAATATAGAACTCAAAATCGAACCTCTTGTTCATCTTCAATTTTCATCTTTATAGCCTTTACAACACAGTATATAGATCCTGAATTAATGGATCAGATATGCCTAAAATAGAAAGTCAAAACTAACTTGCAAAAGATAAGGAATGATCCTCAAAATGAGTTCAATCCAACATTTCATGGTCTTCATATCTTGTAGAGTCCTTGTGCAGTGCAGAATAGCCTTCCAAGGTTGATTGATGACTCTTCCAAGAAATAAAATTTGAATTTGTTGAGATGTGCAAAAATCTCAATTTGTTGCCACCAAAATAGGTGTCAAAACCAACTTGGCTTCCTTTTCTAATCCTTATGCATCAAAAACGGATCTTGAAACTAAATATATAATTCATCATTTATCCATCATGAGTGTTTTCAAATGATTTGGATCAGAAAAACCTCGATCTGTGCAAAATTTAGCTTCCTCTGTCCAGTTACAGGTTTCGGTGGTTAACATAGAGGACTTATGGGTGTGTTATCTACCGAAATATTTGCTTTCGGTGGTTAATGAACAGTCGTCATGTTTTCCTAAACCACCGAAAACTTAGCTTTGTCAAAACTTGAAAATTTGCAAAAATGATTACCTTGATGCTTTGTTGAGTGTTCAAGGTCTTTTGGACGATGCAGTTCTTCCTCGTGCAGATCTGCGAACTTCAACTTGCTGTGTGGAAGACTGTGGTATATCTACCATTGTTGTAGCTAACTCGGCTAGAGTTTCCAAACTTGTTTGCTCCTATGTTGGAGGTTGAGAATCTTTTAATTTCATCCTCAGAAGTCTAAGCTGCCTGTACAACTTCATGTTCTCCCTTATCAGCACCCTGTTCCTGTCCTTGATTTTATCATGCTTTTCCTTGAGACTTTGGTTCATGTTGAAAATTTCTGCATTTCTTTCAGTCAAGTCTGTATTTGCCTTGTTAATAACTCTTTCTAATACTTCCATCTCATAGATTTGTTTCAGGAGTTTATTGATTTTCTGAGCCTTAGATGCTTTAGTCCTGCTTGAAGAGGCTTTTGCTAATGGTTGAATGTGTTCATCTGAAGGAGTTGGTGAGGGCAAGTTGGGATAATATTCTACAACTTACTCAGCTTGTTCATGACCTTGTGTCTCTGCTAACTCCTGCTCTGGCTCTGAGTCACTGTATGGTAAGTTTAAAGGGTTACCTCCTTCAGCAAGGTCCTTGGTCTGCTCACCCTCAAACTGTAACTTTCTTTTGGTTCTTTTTCTTTTAGCAGAGGATGATTCTGTCAGCCCTCTTGGTGGTGAGATAGCCTTCCTCTTTCTTAGGCTGCTCTTAGGGGTGAGAGACTTCTTAGCAATGGACTTCTTCCCCTTTTCCTCCTGTTGAAAATTGGTTTGGAACTCATTCCAAAATAGGAAGTAGTTCCAGTCTACTTGTTTCTTCTTCAATGACTCTTTAATAATAAGTGTAATCAAACCCTGGTGTGACAATCTGTTGGCCACCTTGGTAGGTTTTGCCTTGACTTATCTGGCCATTTTGGTGAGAGATTTGTGTAGGTAGAAGGGCAAATTGATGGGAGACCTACCTATAAAATGATTCAATAACTTGAAGTGATAAAACATGACTCTGTTGTATCTACCTTCACAGGTGATATAGACAAAGATTGCCTTCAGGAGAGATTGCCACCTAGGTTCCAGATAAGACATTGGTATGTCTTTTTTCCATATAAGATCCTTGTGCAAAGGTTGTAGGTAGGATCTAAATTCAATGTTTGAAGGAAAAGTTGATTTGAACCAGCAATCCCCTGTTCTAGGGAGACCAGTGAACTCAGCTATGGCTGCCTCATCGACCACAAACTCCTCTTTTCCCACTGTTGTTTCCCTTCCATCATACGAGATAGCAAAGGATTCAGACACCTGTTGGTGGAACTCTGCCAGTTTTTCATAGTATGAATAGACTCCTGCTTTCTTGAAGAACTCGGACACCTCAGGGTGAGCCTCAAGGTGCAAAACTCCATCCAATTCAGCCCTTAGAACTGGCGCTGCTTTCGACATTTAGTAATTGTTGACCTGTACCTGTGACTTAGGAAAATCTTCGTGCCAGGGGGACAAAGACTCTATGATTTAGGGTGACAAGGAATATGACTTAGAGTAAAACAAATGAGACAGGGTGACTCAGAGTTCTGATTACATAGCTCAATCACTAACCGAATCTAAACAACTAACTGACTAAATACAAGCCGAAAATTTTGAGTTTTGGTGAGATGCACAATTAAATTGAACCAGTATGGGATTCGAACTACCTGATGGCTCGACTTGGCTTGATTGGTATGACAATTGGCTTGATAACGATCTGTTGAACTCGAACTCCACTCGGCAATCACCACAAAAAACAGGATTATGGTCTCTGAATATGCGTTTGCTTGATGAAATCACGAGCTCAAGACTGTCACAATGACTCTCGGATTTGAATTGATAATTAATGGAATCAAAACAGAGATTAATCGGGGTCATAATGGATCTATGTCCTCGTGACTAGAGATAGCGAGGGGCTATGCGACTAATCATTTCTATTAGTCGGGAATCACACATGAGTTTTTGTGTCTCTGCCGAGCCTTAATTCTAAAATGACAAATGTAGTTAAAAAAGGATGACAAGGTATCAATCTTTGGATAGATGCAATAATATTGTGCATACCTTACCACCTCCATGGACTTTCAGTGGTTATGTCTTCATGATTACACCAATTGACAGCTAGCTCGTGCGAAATCATGGGCTTTTCATTTTTCCCATGGAAATATTTTCGGTGCTTAACTGGGTTTTTGCTTTCCCCCTTAACTACCGAGAACGAAGGTTTTCGGTGGTTAATGAGCGCTTTTTCAGGCTCACCTAAACCACCGAAACCTGAGATTCTTTCTTTTGCTTGAAAAAACCAAATCAAAAGTTCTTTCCAAGTTTATTTACAGAAAATAGACTCTCTAACATACCTAAAGAAATTTTCAAATTAATTTTTGGACCACAGTCTATCACCTAAAAAGCAAAATCTCCATCAATTTATTTGAGGAGATAACACCGGTAATGAACGTAATGGGGATGAGCACAAATGCTTCTTCAAGTCATCGAAGGCTTGTTGTTGGGATAGGCCCTACACAATTTTTTCCTTACCGCCACCTCCGGTTACTTGGCTGAGGGCCCATGCAATATGAGAGAATCCCAACACAAACCTGCGATAGAAATTAGCGAGGCCCAAGAAGCTCCGAAGTTCAGTAAGTGTGGTTGAGGATAGCAAGTCACGGATGACCTGGATCTTGGCTAGATCCACATGCACACCATGTCAATTAACGATGTAGCCTAAGTAATGGACCCTATCCATGCCGAAGGAGCATTTTTCCAAGTTTGCATATAGTTTGTGCTACCGTAGGGTGTGCAGAACCTGTTGAATATGTTGCAAGTGTTATGCCCAAGTCTTGTTGTAGATGAGGTTGTCATCCAAATACACCGCTACAAAAGTATTGGTGAAGGGTCGTAGGATATCGTCCATCATCCTCATAAAATTTGTTGGAGCATTTGTCAAACAAAAGGGCATGACCAACCATTCAAAAAGACCTTCTTTTAACTTGAAGGTGGTCTTCCATACATCTTTTTGTTCTATTGGGACTTGGTGGTAGCCAGACTTCAGATCAATCTTACTGAAGTATTTGGCCCTCATGAGCTGATCAAGGAGGTCGTCGATTTGGGGAATCGAGTAATGGTTTCGGACTATGATTTTATTTAGGGCTCGATAATCAATGCAGAGTCTCCAGGTCTCGTCTTTCTTCTGCACCAACACGATTGGGCTGCCACAAGGCAATGAGATGGGACGTATGTGCCCCTTGTGGAGAAGTTCTTGGATATGCCTCTTGATCTCCTCGTTTTCTAACAGAGAGCAGTGGTAGACTGGCCCATTGGGTAGTGGTGTGCCTGGGGTCAGATCGATGGGATGCTTGACCTGACAATGCAGAGGTACCCCAATAGGAGAGGAGAATATATCTGAGTATTCTTCCATGACCTTATCCACTTGCTTATGTTGAGTGGAGAGATCAGTCACGGAGGCCCTAGATGTGGCTGTGATATTTCTCTCACTCTGAGAACGAATCACAAAGAAGACAAATTTCTCGGTCTGAGAGATGACCTTCCTACATTGCTTGGCAGAGATCAAGGAAATAACACTAGGAGGGACTGCCTCAGGTATCCTATACAATTTCTTGTTCAAAGTAATAATAACACTACGAGGCCTAGACTCATATACAACATGACGTTTCCATAAATAAGGTTGGCCC